>PQWD01008283.1:0-169027 GCA_019425675.1 Leucinodes orbonalis | reverse complement strand
TATATCACCTGGGAGAAAATACTTGTGCTGTTAGGTCTCCTATACTCAATATTTTTGCGTTTCCTTTAAGGAAAGAAATGAATAAACCCACCATATAAATAACGGTATTGAAATCCCAATGAAGTCCGAAAGTTGCGTTCTTAAGAGCAATTACATAGGTCAAAAGCAAATTTTGTAAGCATGAACCCAACCCGTGAATTGAATTCATTGAATCTGCTAAAAAGCCTACATAAAGTAACTTAAAGCCCGCAGAAGTGCTTACGTTTGAATTATTCATTAAAACCGGGTAAAAACCACCCGAAATGACGTCGATAATGAGGATTACTTATTCTTGAGTGAACTTTTCGTTTAATGAATAATCTTTGGGTAGACAAATTGATTGGCTCCAAGTAAAGGAGGAAGCTTGGTTGCCAAGGTTTTTAAAAGCCACGTTTAATAGTATAGATTTATCTCATTTATGCTTTTGTATTTGCAGAGAGTCGGTCGCTCATTGAATGCCGGTAGATGCCCACCGCTAATTGAAATTCTAACAATATCAAACGTTGGCGAAAACTCGTAGCTTGATAAAAAAAAAATGGTTTATTGCTTTCCACAAATGAGAAAATATTGAATTTTGCCCAAACAATGTTTGTTTTATCGAGGTAATCAGTTTCAAGAGCTTTTAAAGCGTCGGAGGCTCATTGTTGCTTTCCGATCTGGAGGGTGCAGATTTAAATCCTGCCACATATCGCGTCATTTTAAAAGAATCATGTTTAGAAGGCAGTGAAAGCAGTCACTCCCGCCAACTATCTTGTTAGTCATTATCTCAAACCAATCCGCACAGGGCCCACGAGGTTTGTAACGGTCCCATCTCTTAAATACCTGGTTTTATTAGGCCTCTGCTCTGCAGCGTAAAATTATAGGTTCATGATGGTGATGCTATTTAATAAATGTAATTACTTTAGACAACGGTAAGTGGTAAAGTTATAAAAACCTCGATTAGGGAAACGTTCACGAATCTTATAGTTTCTATGCCTCGACGAGTTGGTTGGTTTCGTTATTCTGCCAATTTTGCAAATAATATTGGGCTGCCTCATCTCATCAAAGTTTACGCCAAGACTGACGAGCTACTTCAATTTCCAATAATCGGTCTCCATTACTAAAATAAAAGTTTTATTAATTTTTTAAATCTACTAAAAGTGCTTTTCTATACAATTTTTCTTAATTAATGACTTCTAAAATTGAGCCCAATTGATTGTGATTGCATTGTTATAAATTAATCAATCAAAATCGTTTAAAAAACTCATATTGGTATTTATGATAATAACAGGTGTATTGAATGTTATTTTCTTGAAACGTATTAAAACTAGTCTGTTAGTATGAATATGACCACCAAACAGGAAAAATATAAATCCTGAAATGTCAAAAGTTTACGAGCTATAGGAAATGAGCTTGATCTTGTGAATTATCTGTGTTGTTATCATGTAGATAAAGTAAGATTATTGAATAATTGGTGCAGCCTCGGAGTCAGAGTTTCTTATCCTTATTGTTATCCTTACTTACCTTTGTCACGTTTTTTGTGACGGCCTCCAGGTAAAATCCGGGGCTTAATTAACGTGTTTTACGGAAGACGATTGTTTAATGGTTGAGACATCGGCTACTGTACCAAGGTTTCCGAGTTAGATACTCGGGCAGTACAAACATTTGTGTGCATGAACATGTCTGCTCGTATTGGTCGGGGTGTTTCTATGTATTTACAGAAATACTATATAAGTATGTGTGTCTGTTGTTTACAAACCATATCATCACCAGTGGGACATCATTAGTGTCCTAGATGTAAGATGTTGTGAATATATACAAAATTGTATGATTATGGTGTGAAATAAACGTTATTATTATTATATTCCAGGCTTATACTTAGTTTGCTGTGTTAAATAAAAAATGACATAACGCAACCAATATTAGGCCACTTCAAACGCCCTGTTTATGCCATCAAGAAGTCTCAAAAACCGCTCAAAGATAGACAGGTCGAGAAAGACTAGGTGAGCAAATTTCCAAGGACCTACCACAATCACCCAGACGGCTACTATTTCCAAACTGACTTCATTTACTACTCGTGGGATTCAAACATGTTTTTAAATAGGTACTAACTAAGCCTTGGATTACTAATATTATAGACAACGATAACCAGTAGAAAGTGGCCACCGTGACCTATAACACACTAGTGAACCTCTAGAAAGGACCATAGTGCAGCTGCTAACTTGTGTCGTAAAATGTTAAGTGAGATTAGTTTCACTGCTTGTCTCAAGATGGCGAAAAATGAGCAAGATTTATAGTTTAAAGGCCGTTTCCAGCTTTTCTTATGTCTTTGTCTATGAATTTCTATTCATGGTGACATTTATGTATAATATGTATGATTTTGCAAAATTAATATATGCTTGCAAATTATAGTGAAAGTATTACGAGTATTTATAAATGTAATACCGCTATTAATCTTTTCCCAGTATTGAATATATATATATAGTAAGTTGAAAAGTAAACGAATACAAGAAGTATTTGATACGTTAAACCTGTAGGGCAAGGGTTTATATCGAAGGTAATGTGAGAACATCGCAGACAGCAGAATAATAGTTCCCGAGGGATTTTTGGGTTTTCCTCAATTGGGTTAGCGTAGGTTACGTTGGTCCGACACTGGAATACCTTTTCGCAATACGGGGAATTACGTATAGTAACTCGTTTGTATAAATAAGATCCACTGACATTCACACAACGCCATTTAGTCATAAGTTAGAATTGAAGCTTCTATTACGGGTACTAAACAACTGATAAACATACTTATAGATATATATACTTTTTTATAGTTAGTATATATATTATAGTGGCAGGTGAATTTTTTTTAATCGTGTAAGAAGAATAATTTTATTTAGGATAACCAAGTTGAAGTGGCAGTGGGCACATAGTGCGTAGAACCGATGGGCGATAGCCGATAGGGGAAAGGTTCGCAAGTGACGTCACGTAACGGAAAATGCAGCATGGGCCGACCCCATGGGACCATTGACTGATCAGTACTGCAAGGTTGCGTGGAAATCATTAGGGGAGCCTTCGTTGTGCAGTGACATTTAGGCGTTAATGACGATGATGATTAGCGCTATTCGATTAGTTGAGGGTACTGTTGAGGTTAGAGTATCTATCCTGAGGTAGGATTATTGTTTATTTTAAAGACTGAAAACGGTTAGACAACTTTAGTAATGTTTTTTCTTCTTATATTTTATCTCTTTGTATTATTGTTAATAAATTAAAGTGTTTAAAGACACCCACTATATAATTGTCAATAAATGTTTTAACTAATCTGTTGTATTATTTTACATAACTTGTGTAGAGCGTGTGTTTTCAATACAATGCAATCAAGGTGAACGTACAGTATCATCTTTTTTTTAATTCTAATCAAATGATACTTTATTGCATACCTTAGAGGAAACAAAACTAATTCGAAGTACAAAAACATATTTATAGTTTAGAAGAATATAAAAGCAATGATTCACATTTCTTGTGCAAGTTTGCTCGCATTGTACCGACGAAAACTGCTTCTATTTTTATTAGTATGCAGTACTCTGTTTATGGTTTAATACGATTTAATGGCTGGGTCGGATTGTTGTCGGGTTCATCTCAGGTCATACTAACGGCATGCAGTATAATTGTATTTCTAAACATATACTGTGCTTAGCTGCATTTTCTAGCAATAAGTTTTGGCAAGTATTTGTTTGTTTAGCGTATTAAGAAGTTATACACGTTACGTACGACACGACATACGTGAACCAATGCAGTAACGATATAGATTGTATCTTGTGACGTATTATAGGCACGTATCTGGTAGTTTGTGTCCTATCTATCCTTTAGCCAGAAACGCAGTTAGATATAAGCATCATTATTTTGCCGGGAGAATAGATAAGCGAGGTAGAGGACCTAAAATTATAAATACAAGAATGTTGATGTTAGTTTCCGGCTTTGATCCACACACATTTTGATTTCTCCACCTAAGGTTGCCTGGAAGAAATGCATGTCAATAGGCGCCCATTGTCTCTTTTTTCTTTTCTTTTTGTTTTTTTTTGTGTATTTCATTACATAAAGAATTAAATAAATAATAAATAATAACAATAGGTTTCATTTAATAATCTGGCTACGATTACAAAATAATATTCTATTTATTCTTACTTCTTCAACTATAACTAAATGTACGAGATACTTTAATTACTAATTAACGAGTGAATGAATTAAATATTGCTAGCGATGACATGGTGGAGCAGAAAATAATTTCGAAAATTTTAAGCAGCGTTTTTAATTTATTATGATCTTTTTGCGTCTGTTATATTTTATACGTAAGGGTTAATTAGGGGAAGTTTGGTGTATCACTGAAGCCTCTTTTTCCTTTGTTAAGCGGCTTTATTGTTCGTCCCTAAGCTATTAAGCAACATAATTTGAACGGGTGTTGTTTAAAACTTCCAACTTTGCGGGAAACAACTTATAAAATTAATGCATATTTTGCAGTGATAAAAAACCTTACCCTATTATGGAGAAGAAAGTCTGATTGTTTCTTTGTAGTAAAATAGATATTTGTAATGTAATTCACTATTATTTATAGATATGAAAAAACCTATCTCGAAATCTATAATTATGTTTCAAATGTTGTATGCTACAATTTATTGCTGAAGATTTGAATGAACCATAAATATATTAATTAAACCGTTACAAAATATAAGTCCGATCTAACATTCATCGACTTAATTGTGTAACCAACTTGAGTTTATTAATAAGTATTATAGCGAACACACCATCTGTTCGTTAGTTTAACAGCCCGTCATGTTAGGGTAAAAATACCTTTTTATATTTTCGCAAGTAGGAAGCTACAAAACTGGTAGCAAATACTTTGAAAGTTCACAAGTGTCGTTCTTTGGTTTTAATTTAACTAATGGTTTGTGACTTCGAAAACTCGTCAAATGAAACATTATCACTTCCTGGAACTGATTCTTTGTACTTATAACAAACCTCTGTAATGAAAATGCCTTCGGCTATTCGACAGTACCAACAAAGCTTCCCGTTTGCTAAGAAAGGCCAATGCTCGAGGCTGGTTACTAAAGGCTCTGTTCGCCGAAATTACTCAACATTTTTCAGGATGATTTATTGTCATATCTTCAAACTTGATATTTCTTTGTGTTTGCACGCGTAGAACAGCTTCGGCGTTTTTCTAAAGGTACCTGCATATAAACATGGTCGTGAAACGAGATTCCATGAAGTCTAATCTAACATTCATGTTTCTATTAATCGGCCTAAGATAACATCGTGTATCAATAAAAAGAAATACCTAAAATTTAATGAGTTTTTTAATTTTTCAAGCGATCTTCTAAGAGTAGGTACAAACAATTGTGAATTAACAAGTTTATACTGCTATCCATGTGTATATTTTTCTGGTGGTAATAAAGGTAAAACAGGTAAGTACATGTAAGTATGTAACGAAAATGAGTAAGATCTAACATTAAAGATGCGAGGCGGGATGTCAGAATGTTTGCTGTTTCACAGGATGCATGTGCATGAGGTTAGGTTAGATATACCATTTTTTTTATTTAAAAACAATTTGAATGCTACATTGTGATGGTAGATAAAATTATAGTTGTCATCATTCCTACTCCGTTCGGCGATATATTTAAGGTTGCGGCATAGTGAAATAAAAACACCATTTTATAATAATTGTCGTGATTTTTGGAAACTGCACATTCATTTCACATCTTTTGTACAGATGCAGATCGATTATAATGGCAACACTAATGCTTGATGGATGTGACGTCACACTGAACTAATCTTTTATAAGGATGGCGCACGCTTCTACAGGCAGTTGATCGTGAACATTCGAAGAAACAGTCGCCTGGGGAACCTCTGTCGCCTGACAGACAGAATAGTAAATTTTATAGAGTATTTGATATTCGAGAATCAACTTAGTACTGGGGCTTATTGCCGTATACTCGTAATTTCATTACATAATATATAATAATATAACTTTATTGACTTAAAACCATACACAATATAACAAGTAACAATCTTATGCAACTTAACAATTAATATTGTAGGTAGAAGTGAAATCACAATTGGCAAAGTTCAGTCACTAAAACTATGGACTTCTATGTTTTGTAGTTTTATGGTAGGTATACAATGCGTCCTTAAACTTGAAAATAATTATACAGTTCGGATTAATTGTGTACATTTAAGTTTATTACTGTTGGTATTGAAACTAGGCCTAGGCTGTATTTTAAATACCAAATACCTGAAATAACATTTAATGATGTTGGTACACATTTTTTTTTCATTCTATGGCATAATATATATCAAAGGGAAAAATAATGTATAAAAAGAAAAAGAAAGTAAACCATATATATCTATGAAATGTAATTTTATGAAGATAACTATGCTAACAAGCATTGTTATCTTCATTTAGGACTAACCTTATCTTTTATAGGTACTATCCTTCCTATCCTACCTGCTTATGGGGATAACCGAAATCCTTTCACTATTTACTAGATGCTAAAGTTGAAAAAATGATTAAAAATCGACATCAATATATTTGCAAAAGAAATAACTGTTTCCCTTTACAATGAAATGGCGGACAAAGCTTTTCAAGCGAGACCTCTTCTAAGCATGCTGCAGAGAGATAACAATGCATTCGTTCGCTGTCTAGACGAACAACAAATAGACGCTTTGGCGTAAAACAGTTGGCTTGAGATTTATTCCTTTTAGCCAAGTGATGGTGTTTTAGAGATCGATTTCGCTCACAGACATCTTGGGTTACACTGGCACGTTTAAACTGGAAGAATCTTTCCACTAATGCTTTCTTAGACTTGTTCGGTAAAGTCCTTTTTTTAAATATTAAGGATATGTTGTCGTTTTGGTTGTTATTTTTTGTTTTCTGTTAATTTTTTGTATGTTTTGTGATGCACATTCAATATTTTTTAAATAAACATATGTTTTAACTGTTGGTAGATTCATCCATCATTTACAATTAACTTGCAAAATATGTCTGAATCGTCAAACAAAACTTTATTCTCTAAAAGATTTATTTGAATTAAGAATTTTCCAGTTTGATACTACTTTTGGCTGGTTAGATGACACTCATAGTGTTTATTAAAAAGCTGGCACCTGGGTTTTGATCTTAAAGAAGGATCTACTGCTAAAAAACTATAAACCCTTTCATAAAATACTTAAATCTTACCATCAGATAAAGCTTACTTTGAAGTTTAAATATCTCATAAACAACAATAGAAGCGTGTTCTTAATTAACTCGTAACAAACTTATTCTCACATGTGCTGTGTACAATATTTATAATGTACTTTAATAAACTTATTATAAAACCACAAAGCGGAACATTGAGGTTCGCGTTTGCTAATTAGTAAGAGGGCACATTGTGATGCAAATGCGGCCAGCTAACGTGTCGGCTGGAATGAATTATGCACAGCTATTGTCAGTTGGGAGTTTATGCATTTTTACAGAGGAAAATATTTTCCACAGTTGGAACCACGGTATTTTTACTTATTAAACTGAATAGAGCTTCTGTTCCTATCCTATTCCTATTAAAGACATTCGACTTGGAATGATTTTGGACCATAACTAGCGCTAATGCAGTAAGCCTGTTGATATGCCTCCATTGCATAGATCCGATAAAATTGTTACCCATCACACTCATCTCGAGAGCGTCGGTGGCTCAATGGTGTCGACTGTCGCCCTCCTATCGGGAGGGCTAAGGTTCAAATCCCGACACGTACCAATGTGCTTTAGAATTTTCGAGAAATGTTTGCACGTTATCTGACGCTCTTACGGTGAAGGAAAACATCGTAAGGAAACCTGCGCACGCCTGCGATGAGATTCAAAGGTTGTGCGTGAAGTCGGCCAACCCGCACTGGGCCCGCATGAAGGCCTAATCACCCTATACGGGTAGGCTCGTGCCCCTCGGTGGGGACGTTTAATGAGCTGATGATGACACTCATCTGATGAGTGTCCGTTGAATTAGTTGTAACAGCACCTTACCTGCGCTATATGGTGCTCTAAGAGCATCAATATTTGCATGCTTGGAAAGTTAAATGTAAGAAAAGGTGGTTTGCCAAATTCTCATTTGCAGTTTTGCGATGTATCTCGATTTCTTAGGTACTACTATAGCTTAACTTTCTGTTCTTTATTGCATAAGCACATTATTTTTTCACTATAGTATAGGTCATATTAGAATTACGTGCTTTATCTGGATATCTCATTCACAGTTTCATTTCAATTTGGTTTGCCGAGCACTGTTGTGCATGCATTTGCAACGAAACGCAGCGCTGCGTTTTATTATTTAAAATACTTGCATTTGTTATGCAGTTCTACTTAATATTTTATTATTTTGAGCCATTTTTGCATCGGTAGACTTTATAAACAAATTAAAAAATTCATCAACACCTAGCTGCTCATCGGGAGGGCTGGCGTCCCTTAATACGGGTCTTCGAACCTATATGGCTATCAGTCTACTCTCCCACGAATGACAAATGTTATTTTCCTACTATAAATACTAGATCGATATTTTATTCATATCAATTGTAGAGAGAAAATAAATTAACTTTACTTACTAGCTCTTTTGAAGTCCTTCGCAGAGAGATATTTTTTATATTTTTCATCTTACAGAAAAAGCATTAGAATTAGTATGGCTGCCTAAGTTAGGCATAAACATATCTTAATTTACGAGTAACTTAGTAAATTATATCTCAGTCTTGATATTTCACCACCAGCACACTATAACAAACATTTATTCAATTCATTATAGGAGTTAGAGTACGGAACTTTATGTGTCCTTTTACCTTTTGTTACGAATAAACTCTGTACAATGAATTCTCTGCTTAGAGAATAATACTCTTCAATAACAACAAGCTTTTGTTGTTTAATATTATTCCAGAGTATTATTCTGGAAGTACTTCAAATTCTACTGTTTTTGTTCCTAGAAACATATCCTTTGTTTATTCGTACATAGTGTCAATTACAATATACAGTAAGAAACAATTAAGTACAGGCTAGCTTATCTCTATTAGATATTTCTTCCAGCAGGCCATTGTGAACCAGAAAAACAATAATATAATTTGTTATGTCACACGCCAAAGGGCACCCATCACATGTTTGTAAAACAATTGGTTTCGGGCCACAAAGCGGAGATAGTCCCGTCGCAAATAATTGTACAGTTTGATATCTATTCCTATTTATTTCGTATCGCTTACATATCATATTTAAAGTCGACAGCCTTTTAATATTCGATACAGCCTTGTGTCGTATATTTTATGACATGTCCATTGAAATCAGAGGTAGCAGGTTACCGCAATTTTTGTTTTTAGCAAAACATAATATATGGTGATATGCTTTAACTGTTGTTTCTTCAATTTTGTAGTGGGCGATAACTTTCTGTTTACTTGCTACATAAAAACGTCTTTAAATGATTCCAAAATAAGTTTTGTGTAGATAATTGCTCACCGCCAACTAATATTAATGTCCCGTCCCTAGTATATTTATTTAATAAATATAAAGATTTTGTTGCACATAAACAAAACCTGTAAAAAGACGAACTTAATGCTGAATGGCATTATCAACCAGGTAACCTAAGGTCACGCAGAAAGAAATGTTAGCGGTCCGGTTGAAGAAAAAAAGATTGACTGATTTTGACGAGGTTTATATTCGCAGGTAACTCATGTACTAAGGAAAAATATAGGCTACTTTATTTGGAAAAACTTTTATTTTAGGAAAATAAAGTAATAACTGCCGTGCGGCGCGCAGCTCCCGTCACACGACACGCCTTAGGAAACGATTTTAACTGACACGTTTATTACGACGTGTCTATAACGTTTTACTGCGGGAGAATATCTATATAAAATTCCTAGAAATACATATTTCCAGGTTCATTCAAACGTGTAAAGTTTCCAACTTCACATCAACTATATGAGGATCATTATATAGTTATGAAAATTTCATTTTCAAAGCTTACATAACGTTGCATTGAAAACGTACTCTTTACCAAAATAAATTACGTAAGTAATGTTTTTTTGGCAAAGAGTACGTAAGAAATTTATTTTGGATATCCGCGTCTTGTTAAACTTGATAACGACGCTTCGGACCGTCAGTTAACAGACTATAAAACATTTTATGTTGGGTTGCAATTCATCACGCTCAAACACAACAAAACGTGTAGGTTTATGTGCAATAGGTCTTTTGAAACGTAATTACTAGGAAATCAAGTCCATTTTTATCTTTCCGTCAGCTATCCTGTGTGGCAAGTTCTGTGCACTGTAGTGAGACTTTATAGGCGGATGATTACAAAAATCTATGTTTGATTCAGATAGCATTTTCAGTTATAAATAGGTAATTTTTTAGGTAATATAAAATTATATGATTTTTGTAATTCTGGTATATTCGCCTATAATAAGTACTAATATACGCAGTTGAAATAAAAACAATGATTTCGAGATGAGTTCACTATTTTGAAGGAACTCGACAGGCCATGGAGCGAGCTATGTTAGGGGTCTTTTCAGGGATATAATCAGGAATGATGTCATTCGTGAGAGAACTAAAGCTCCCGATATGGCCGTTAAAGCAGGATTGGAGCGCAGAATTGGAGACCTATGTCCAGCAGTAGATTGCAATAGGTTAAATCAAACCTATAATCTGAAAATTGTCTCAAAAATGAACAATTATATAGGAAGTTATAAACTGATTAACATACGTAGGCACTATCATGTATAAGACTATAGCATTGGAAACAAACAATATTCTTATAAGCATAACATTTATGTATAGGTACAGTGCATAGTTCATATATAATATACTACTATATTTATGTATACCCCACTTCAATGCTCAAGCAGAATTTCTCAAGACGCATTCCATATTTGCTTGAGCGATTCCTCCGCCCGCCCCAACCCAATATGGATACCGTCTGTAAACGCGTGATCCTCAATTGGCAATTTGTGATGGTAAATTCAATTCTCGTGTGAGGATACGATCATGGGAATTGGCATAGTCCAATCAAATCATAGAGCCGCTCTAGAATATTCAAATTTATGGGTTTAATACCTATGCTGAAAACCTTTCTATTTTCTGTGAATATGATCTCTGTCTATAGTGCTTTTCTACTTGAACGCCAATGACACTTAAAGGCGTCAGAAACAATAGATTTTTTTATTGTGTCTAGATTCCTATCATTCAAAAGGTTAATAGCCTGAGATAGTAACTGGATGTAGGGCCTCGTTACTGATAGAGAGAGGTTTGGCCATAATCTTTATTCTCGGCCGGCGGGTTTTTCTTTGTTTGTTGTATAGAACATTTTTGCCAACCTTCAACTGACTATCTTGAAAGCTAAAAAGTTTTAATTAAATTTAGCAGTCCTACTTTTAAATTGAATTAATATTTTTCCCCTTTAAAATTGTTGGGGGTTAGAAAGATGCTTCAATCACTCTATAGACCATCAGCTTTACATAAAAAAACTGTTGCTGCTGTTGCATAAAAAAATTGGGAATCGAAAAGAACTTATGATAAAATGTACTTAATGTAATAATAAGTTTGTACTATCAGTGTGGAGTGAGAGATTCGGTGGCTCAATGGTGTGGTCTGTCGCCTTCCTACCGGAGGGCTGAGGTTCAAACCCCGCTACGTACCAATGTGTTTTCGAATTTCGAAAATATATGTACGTTATACGACGCTCTTACGGTGAAGGAAAACTTCATGAGGAAACCTTCATGCACGCCTGCGAACAGATTCGAACGTTGTGTGTGAAGTCGTACAATCCGCACTGGGCCGGCGTGGACGACTAAGGCCTAATCACCTTATACGGGTAGGTTCGTGCCCCTCGGTGGGGACGTTTAATGAGCTGATAATGATGATGGTCAAAATTGTAACACATCTATTATGTGTGCAGTTATAAAAAGAAAAAAAAACATAACTAAAGTAACCATATTATCAAGTTAGTACACTGGTTCTATTTACACGCAGAAGAAGCTTTTAAGTTCTTAATAACCTCATTGTTTCGTTTGGAACGACGCGTCGATAATAAGCAATTTCCCGCGGAATTCGTTTCCGCCATTTGCAAATTCTCGCATACCGTCACAGGCCAATCTACTGAGCTTTCTCTCTGTTAGGATTCAAATATTCACGGATAGTATTCCTCTTTTGAAGTGAAAATATATTTTGTAGCTGTAAAATAAAAAAATCAATTGTTTTAGTAGAAAGCTTAAAAGTTTTTTTGAAGTGAAATAAATCATTGCTTGTCTATCTCAATTAACCTTCTTCGAGGCGTTTTTATGACATGGATGATATGGTAGATGATATTGATAAATATTAACTAATGTGTGCTAACCTCATTTTATGGACTCAAGTAACATAAGAATTTCTTATTTGCGGGTAGATAAAAACAATAAAAAACGGGTATCGAGTTCCGAAGACGGTTTATGGCCTGTATCACCTGGGGTTTTGCTTCGGTGGCTTATAGGTGTGAACTGTTGCCTTCCGATCTAAATCCCGCCACGTATCAATATATTTTCGAAATTGTTTGTACGTTTTTCCGTACGGTGATGGAAACTATCGCGAGCAAACCAGTGCACGCCTTCGCAGAGATTTAAAGGTTGTGCGGGAAGTCAGCCAATCCACACTGGGCCCGCGTGGACAACAAAGGCCTATACAATCAATACGCCTTGACTCGTGCTCCTGGGTGAGGACGTATAATGAGCTGATGATGAAGAGGGTTTTGGCTTTTGGTAACCTCGCTCACTCGGCGTGAATGCAAAGCGTTATTTCACGACGGATTTCGCTGTGGTCGCGGTATCACTCATGTCAAGCCGGCTCTACCGTGCCACAACATACCTATACCACCAATAGCGTAGCGTATTACATTTTGGGTTCTATTGTCAGTACTTGCGTGCCTGATGTTTGTTTCTATTAAACTGGATTTAAAAAATCTACACTAATATTATAAAGCTGAAGAGTTTGTTTGAACTCGCTAATCTCAGGAAATACTGGTCCAAAATTCTTTCAGTGTTAGTACTTTATCTAGGTAGGTTATATAGGCTATATATCATCAATTTAAATAGAAGCTGCAAGGAAGAATATTTCAAAATCGGGGACTTTTTCCTTCCGCATCCGCTGCGTGCGCCGCGTAAACTGTTAAAGTTTCACAAAAGTCATGTATGAAATTCACCTTTAAAAGTTCTAAAAACTGCCCTTCATCATTAGATTTAATGAATATCTTAGGAGTTATCGCAGTTTTAACCCACCTATATAAACGCAGTAGATGTTAGCGTTAGCCCAAAGTAATTTCGCGCCGGCGAAGTCACACGCAAATGCTAGTCTGTATATATTTGTAAACATTTCAATTATATATGTAAGTATATACAAAAACAAGTAAATATATACAAAAACAAAGTATATGAGTTTATCTGTTATTTCTTACCCGTATTGCAAAGTCCTTGAAATTGAAGTAAAACGACATTGTGTGAATGTCTGAGATATTTATTTATTCTAGACACAGATCTCCCGACAGAGCATGGCTAATGGGAAGATTATGGAACCACGCCGAGATGGACTTAGCCTTACAAATGAAAGTATATTTATCTATTATATAGTACCCATTCTATAAGCCCATGCCTAAATTGCTGAGTGATCGCTTGTAAAAAAGCATTCATATTCACACCCAGTAAAAGCAAGCTCAAATTTCAAGAATAATATTTTCAACTATGTATTACATTTATTTCAATCTACTTCTATTATATAATCAAACATAAAATTTTACAAATATACATTAAATATTTTATCACTACATAGTAAACCAAAGTTACTTTATGTAATTGTGCTTAATTTTTTAAAATTTGTTGCAGTTTTTTTTATAAAATGAGTTATTGAAGAAGAAGGTTTATAGTTATCTATAATAATATCTATTACTGAATGGAGAAAATCCTGTTATTTTGAGGTTTCTAATATGATGTTGTCAAAAATTACAATTTTTCCGCTTACCTTGCAAACACAGGCTGCTCTACGAGATTTATCAAAATAATGTTTCTATAAACAAGTTCACCGTTTTTCTGTAGTGTATTTGGTGTCAGCATTGCACCCGTGCGATGCCGGGGCGGGTCGTTAGTTCTTTAGTTAGTGTTCAAATATTATTCAACACCACCAAGTCATAATTATAATTTTCTGCTTGGCTTGAACTTTATGAAGTTCATAGGTACTGATTTTGATTGTACTATTTTTGATGCATAAAGTTTTAAAAATCACATCACTAATCATATACTACAAGACGTCTGTATAATGGGTGATATTACAGAACTAAAACCACTAAAGTAAGGCTGTGTACAGAAAATCTAGTAATCGACGTAGAAACTAGGGCGTGTTTGTGCTCGTAGAGTGACCGCTAGAGCCACTTAGCTCTAAAGTGGAGTCATCTCCGCTACTGTACACAGCTTAATGCATTTCGCGTCTGTATTAATAATGAAAAACCTGCATTAGGCGGTAATTTTAATTTATCTAACGGCAGTACTGATTTATGCATAAACCCTTTTTTGCGCACGTTTTAACAATTTACCCGTACGTGACGTCTGGTTCTAAGGCAACCTGATTTAAATAAGTTAAAGTGGAAGAGCCGTTGATTTTTAAAAAGTATTGAAGTATTTGAATATTTTTCAAGCAAGTTCTTTGCCATCTATTGCGCTCTATATAATCGAAGTACTAAGTATTTTAGTAAGGCATTTTATCAATGGGACATGAACACTGAATGCGCGCTTGGCTAACAAGTTGAAAGTCTATCGACCTATACCACGGGCTATGCAAGATGTCTATTTGAGGAATAAATTCATAGCTATGACTTTGAAAGTGTCTTAGAGCTTTAAATTTTTTAATAAATAGTCCTTCATTCTAGTTCAGTCCAGGGGTCCTCATGCGTTGTTCGGCAGAATATAGCTTAGCTTAGACTCCATAAGGTTGTCGTTAAAAGTACCTACATACAAAAGTAGAATGGAAGCTATATGAATTAAGTAATATACAGTATTTTGCAAGAGAAACCCGCAAAGTGTAATTAATATTTGGATGCACTAAAGCAATTCTCGTTAGGAATAGCCACACCTGAGCCATCGGTGTATTTTAATGACTTCTCTGACAGTTTTGCGAGCAACTTCTCTTACAATCCGTTGCATTGTTTTGAAGTAAGGAATCCGTATTACATTTATTTTCAACGACTTTACTGCTACATATGAAATAATTTGTTTTGACTTATATATTAAGACGATCCAACTGGTGTAATGGTTGAAACGTCGGCTATTATTCCAGAGGTTCCGGGTTTGATCTCCGGGCAGTACAAACATTTGTGTGCATGAACATGTCTGACCAATACGGTCTGGGTGATTTCTATTTGTAATGAATTCAAATATTAGATACTAGGTGTTTTGAAGTAGTAATTGTGTGTATTTGTGTCTTTGTGTGCGTATTAACACACTACTAATTATATTACTAATAATAGTATAGTAGTCATAGTCAGTGAAATCCTCAGTAGCTTTACGTCACCATTGCCATGCTGTGTTGAGAGGGCTGTACATTGCTAGATAATGGGTAGGTAGGTAATAAGTGAAGGTCTTAAGAGGGTTCAGTGCTATACCTCGACATGATAAAAAATATCTCAAAATCCTTCAACAGTATCATACCTCAGAAAACCGTCTTACTTGAAGAATAGTTATATATGAAATTGCCCCAAACAAATTTAAATGATAACGTATATTTTGTATGACGTCTCCACTTCCAATATTGTACTGAGAATATTCATTTGTTTCAGAGTCATGTCACTGGTACCCCCAGGTGGCGCTGACTCGCCCAGCCCTCGGCGAGCTGTTAGCCCATTGCTGGAGATGCGGCGACCACATTGCACTCTCGCATGTGACTATTGCGCTGCCATCTTGGAAGATAAATTTAAACGTAAGTCTTATATATTTCTTCTCAGATAAACAGTTCATAAGACATGATTTAGTAACTGTTTACAATAAAAGAAAGAACATAATGAAAAAAAAAAAACTACATTGAAATATAAAGATATCACGCAGTAGCGAAAAATAAAACAAAAACACGGTCAAAAGTTTTCGTCTCAGCTAAAGTTGCCGCGACACTTTGCACCGTAACCATAGATTTCGAACTATTTTAATGATGTTTAATTAACTCCCTTCCTTAAGAAATCGTTCCTGTATTCTCATTAGAAAACTTATACGGGGAGTTTATTCCACTAGCGGTAGTGTGTACAAGAAATTCCACTAAAACGCACTGCACGCATCGATTATATTATGATTTTAAACCTCGCAAATTGTTTAGTTTCGCTAATTCAGCAGCATTTAAGCTATTATTTTTTTAGCTTGTATTAAAATGATAGCTTACTGTAAGCTCTAATAACTATGTTGTTTAAAAGATAAAGCGAAGTTAATTTCCCTTTATACACGGTGAGTGAGTGATGAATATAGATAATGTGAAATGTGACGGACGTAAAGAAAATCCTCTAAATTTCTTATTCCTTATCTTGTTACGTCTTCAGAAACTTCTTTTTATCTGCAATAAATTCGTTGTTTCTGGGAGGAAATTTAATCACAGCAGGAATCATTTGGTAAAAAAATCATTATATTTTGAGGTAAAAGTTATTTTACTCAAATTACTTCGATTATGCTCATAAATCATGTCATGTCCTTATTTGTAAGGTTCTGTTCCGGAGAGTGCAAAAATGGAATTCTCTATAGGTCTTTTATTTGTTCGTCTATTTGTCTGTCTGTCAAGGTCCTTTATCTCGGGAACACGTATAATTATCGCATTTTAATTTATCCCACCGCAAGTTTTTGTCAGTTAAAGCGCTTAAGAATATCCGAATGTTTTGAAACTGATTCATCAACATCAGCTTATTATTTTTCCCCACCGAGAGTTATAAGCCTACCTGTAAAGGGTGTAGAAGCCTTAGTCGTCCACGGGGGCCATTGCAGATTGTCTGACTTTACGTACAATCTTTGAATTTCATCGCAGGCGTGCGCAGGTTTCGTCACGATCTTTTCCTTCGTCGTAAGAGCGTCGGATAAAAGTACATATAATTTCCAAAATTCGAAAATACATTAGTACGTGGTGGGATTTGAACCTGCGTTCTCCAGATCAGAAGGCAACTGTCCACCAATGAGCCACTGGCGCTCTAATAGCTCTTGAAACTGATTACCTCGACAAAAAATATTCTTTGTGCAAAATTTAATATGTTCTCATTTGTGGAAAGCAATTAACGTATTTTATTATTATTATCAAGCTACGAGTTGTCACCAACGTTTGACATCGCTAGAATTTCAATTAGCGGTGGGCATCTACCGACCTTCATGGAAGAGTTTTGAGTGAAAAGGGTTGATTTTGGTGGTTTCAGGGCGGTCACGTGACACATTTTGAAAATTATCTTTATTACAACAAAGGTACCTATTTAATTTAGTTTTAGGTGGATTTTTATCTAAAATAAAAGTATTTATTTTAGCGAATTAATGTGCTTTTAATAAAAACTCATTTTGTTAGCAGATTTTTGTTTTATAATACTCAGTTTCTGTTACGGGTTTGCAGGTCTGAATTACAGCAGTTTATATAAAGGAGCACAAGCCAATTTGTTATAATATTTAAACATGTATTGGAATTTCAGTCCCGTGTTCAAAATATAATACCAGTACAATTTAATTGTTCATCTAAGGGTACAATACAGAAATTAGATTTAACATTACTCGTTGATGCCGTTGGTTATAATTAAACAAAGTGTTATTTAAAAAAAGGGATCGTAGGGCAGTAGCTAACTTTGTATGAGTAAAGTCTGACGCAAAAATAACCTTCTGTTTCACTTAACATAACCTTAACGGCTTTTTTAAAACACTATTCCCGACTGAAGTGTGAAACGTACAGTGAATTTACTGGATATTGTAATTTAACATCTTTATGTCACAAATTAGCAACTGCAAGTTCCTTTCATCGGGAATACGGATGTATAACAGGCGTTGTTATTACTTACCAAGGGGACTGTAGATTGTGAAAGGTTAGGTTTAAACAAATAACATATTATACGCTTGAATTACATCTCAATAAAATCTCTTTTTGAAGTTACAGACGATCACCCACCAAAAAGAGGGACTTACTCAATACGCCGGTCATAGTGGAACTGGGGTCAACTGTGCTCAAAAGCGAACTTCTGAAAAAGACTAAGTTATTTAACATAAAAAATAAATGTAAACTGCAAGCTAAGCACCTAGGGTTTACCACCAATGAAGATACACCAGTGTTTATTTCGGAACATCTAACCTCTAAAGGAGGCCGATCTTTTTAGCTCGAGACCTCGTGAAATCGGGAAAATATAAATACTGCTGGATATCTTTTAGGCGTTTTCTACTTTATTTATGTATATGTTATCAGGTCTTTTATGTCTAACTGTGATATCTGTCTGAATTGGCATCTCCCATAATAGTACTTGAATATGTATGTAGGTAGTTCTGTGCATGTGTATCAATATATTTAATAACAATATTTTTGTAATATTAAGTTACTATTTACATGTGAATGGGGTGGTTATATGTACAGATTTTATGAATTTCTTTTTTACTTTATTTTAGTTAGCAAAACTTGAGGAAGCGGTGTCTCCTGTTACAGGCAATTTTAATGCTCAAAAGGAGACTCCCACGATTAGAAATAAGAAATTGATTGTAAACCAATAAAGTATTATTTTATTATTAATTTTTTTATCACTTGAGTGAAACCATCACCTGAAGACGCATTTTCAGTGAAACTCATAAAACGCAGGATTTATGAGAGGTCTTATATCTTACGCGCCATTAACAATTTACGCAAAGCTTTAGTCACATTAACATTATTTTCATTCTCAGTAAACTCGTTAAGTCAATAATTGTCTTCATCATCATTTCATCCAAGAAGCCTAGTTGAGAAGTGTACTATATAAAGCTGGACTATCTCAACCCGACACCTCTTGTCTATATTGAAATAAACAAAAAAAAAAGAAATATCCATAAAGAAAGCCGCCAATTCTTTATCATTCTTTTCCCACGATACTTTGTTGTATTATTTATTCTAATTTATTCCACCGATATTATTCACCTTGCGCTAAGATACTGGCTTTAAATTATACACCCGACCGGGGGAATTCTTTTTAACACCAAAAGGATCTGTTTACTTGTCCGCATTACGTATGCACGCTGTATATTTGGGATTTCTCCAGGACCCAGCCAGGTATTTTGGGATTATGTATGGTCCACATTTGTAACATCAAGAAATGTGGTACGTGTTCGAGGAACGTGGAATTTTCTGTTGGAAATGGTTTTGTGGAAAGTAATGTTCATCTGGGGGCTCGATGGCCGAGCTAGTGTGTTCGGTTGACTCTTATACCTGTTAAGATACAAAAGCCAAACTCGAATGGGTAACCATAATAATCGGAGTGGCTCGACTCTCCGAAATTTCAAAATTACTCTCAATATTTACAGAGAAATAAAATAGAAATCAACAATTAAAACAATGTCAATAACTTAAAATGTCTATGTACTAGTATTTTTTATTCAAAATTTACCCGACGACCAGCGCAGATGTTCCTAATAGGTTCGGTGCTGCGAAAGCGGGAGAGAGAAAATCTGTACTCATAAAAACATGAGTGCCTTTCCAAACAGTCCGCTCGACAATTTCCTAAAGATATCTTACCCGAAAATTTCTCCTTTGTTTGTCCAAATTCTTCTTCAATATTGTGAGTATCCCGTGTCCCTCGTTGGGGACGTATATGAGCTGATAATGATGAATGATGATGATGTGACTATAAAAAATTTCGCCATATAGGCAGGTACTCCGAATTGTAAATATAAATATTCATTGATATTTACACAGCGCTATTAGTCCCAAAGTAAGCATTTAGCCTGTAATATGGATACTAGACAACGGATAAACATGCTTATAAATTATTTTTGTAACATAGGAACATGTTCATGCACACAAATGTTTATACTGCCCGAGAATTGAACCCGGAACTTTTGGTGTAGTAGCGGACGTCTCACCCATTACAACAAATAATCATAAAAAGTTAGCAATCTTTTAAAAGGCCGTCCAGAGAGGACGGCCTTTTTTGCTTTTGGCGTCTGATGTCCTACAATGATTTAATATACTTCTCAACACCTTAACAACTTGATTATCATTTTAATCTTTATATCCCAGACATCAGCCTTTGCGAGTTAAGAATACCCTCAAACTAATCAAAAGCAACCAGGTGCCAGGTGAGATCGGAATTACTTCAAAGCTTGTGAAAGCTGGGGGAACACCGGTCCAAAGAACCAATGGCTGTTGGGACCCGAAAGGTTCTCGAAAAAAGATCACGACTGGGAAGCGCAGTGTAGGACGGCCACCCATAAGATGGACAGATGACCTAAGAAAGATTGCGAGCAGCCGCTGGGTGCAAATAGCTTCCGACAAGTGGGAGTGTGTGTAATTCGGGGAGGCCTGTGTTTAGCAGTGGACATTATATGGCTGATAAGATGATGATTATATTAAAGCTGTTCCGCACTTTCTCAAAACTTTCCTCCATGTATTATCTTTAAAGCGTGTAAATTTCCAGCCATTTTCTGGAAAACGTTAGGTGAAATAATAAAAAAATTAAGCAGAATAAGTAGAAGAAACATAATGTAAGCTGCGAGAATTTTGTAAACGTCCAAAACATAATCCAGGTTGTAATGGAAAGGTCGACCAGACGCTACCCTGTGTTAGCGCGTAATTATTACACGGGCGTTGTGGAATGTTATGGTTGAACTTTTGTAATGAGGTTACCGGTACCTGAATATATTTTTAATGGTAATATTCTCGTACTGTCTTTAAATTGTGTAAACTTTTGTACTCCACGTCAGAACTGCCTGTTTCTTGCGGAACTGGCAGAATTCATATTGGATTTCCACTTTTAAAAAATATGTATGTAGCACTGAATAAAATAATCGTTTATTTTCAGGCTACATAACCAATATTAAAACTAATAAATAGCCATGTTAGATTATATGATAAATTAACTTCCTCAATGCAGGAGTGCAGAAATGAGAAACCGAGGAACATCCCCGTTGTCAGTGTCGCCGAGGCAGTCCCTCACGGGTGAACCACCCTGGACCCTGCCAGATGACGACAGGCCCGACTTCTCCGCCCTGAAGGAAAACATACACCGGATCAACAAGTAAGACAATTCGATACCTTTACAAAGCTTTAAAAAAAAGCAGTGTTTTACACTCCTGGGTTTCGGAATAAGGGGACTATGGAAAAACGTACCATCTTTCGTGTCGATCGTCGGGCGCAGGGCAATGTTGAGGGAAAGCAATGACTGATTTCTTTTAGCACTGCATTTGCCATGGACAGGCGTACCATTTACAACCAGGAGAGCGAAAAACGTCCCATTCACTTGAAAGTCACAAAAAAGCTGTTTTAATAAGAAATTAATTATGAATTAGGCTTTCTGACAGTTTTGGAAATTATAGCCAAAATATTTATTGTGTCAGAGAATCCATAAATATAAAAAAAACCTATGACCACCGCTGATGAATATGTCTAACAGAAATTATTGATTTTCTATTGTATCTGGAATCCTGGCAGTTTTAAGGTTAAAAGAAAATTAAGAAAGATAGAAGAAATATTTACTAGGTGAAAATGAAGTGTTCAGCGACGTGAGCATTAGTCCTAATATAAAAAAAACAACTCAAATGGTGGCCACTCAGCTAATACCAAGACAGTTTTATCAAGGCGCTGGTTTGCAGTGGAACCAAAACAAATTCTATTAACAAAACCAGTCTGAAACATCTCTTTGCAGAGTCCAGGCCTTTCGATGCAGCATCATTATGGCTTGAAAGCAAAGCGGCTAGGATGTTCAGTTGACGATTGCACAAGTCAATCAACTATGGCAATTGATAGGTTAACGAATGGGTGACCGAAGAAAACTGTTTCATGATCCTCCGTGCTTCGGAAGGCACTTTTAGAAGATAGTATTGCAATTAGTCGCTAGTATTTATTAAATAAAATAACCAACTAATCTGCATTCGACCCGCGTGGCTAGTTACAGCCAATATTAACTAACTAATACTAATTAATTTATTCCTATGTCAGGGACTGCGAAACATCAACTCGCCTGGACATGCTTTTAACTCAAGTGGAACAGTACGCGAACAATCTCGAAGCTCTGGTGGAGGAACGGACTTCAGATTATCTTGAGGAGAAGAGGAAATGTGAAGAATTACTTTACCAGCTTTTGCCGAAGTAAGTTTAACTTAATATTGTTCTAATTCAACAAGCTTACAACTAATTAAACAAGTAGTTTAATATATTGAATTGTCCATATACAAACATGGTGTCACTACAACCGTCGCTGGTTGCGTGTTAGGAAGAATAAATTAGTTTCCTCAGTTACTCATTGTGGCATCCATCAGCTATTTGCCAGTGAAAGTTCCGTCAAAATCGGTTAAGCTAGGTTAGATAAACAATTAACTAACGAGATGTACAATCTCCCAAAAAGTATCAGCGGAAAAATTCTGCCATCGCGTCATTCGGCAGATTTTCATTCCAAAAAACCTACCGATTAGCAATAAAGCACCTGATAGGTATTGAGTCATCATGATCTCGTGGGTTACATATTCAATCAGTAGACATGAAAGCAGAAGGATGAATGGCTTTTATTTCTTTTTATATAAGAACCATTTCGCAGGTCAGTAGCATCGCAGCTGATAATGGGCCAGCCAGTGATGGCGGAGACTTACGACCAGGTCACCATCTACTTCAGTGACATCATCGGCTTTACACAACTGTCAGCAGAATCTACACCTCTGGAGGTCGTCGACCTTCTCAACGATCTTTACACCAGTTTTGACTCTATTATTGAAAATTTTGACGTGTATAAGGTAAGTCGTAATGAGGTTATCTATCACCTTTAGATATTTTGAAAGTCAAACAGACTAGTATTCGCCTCAACTGATACTAAAGAAAAATGGTGGTGTCATTGAACCAGCATGATCTCACGTCATGATTATGTGCATGTAATAAATTTAGATAATAAAACACATTTTTTAATACATGTTACAAGTTTATTATGTTAATAAAAACTTAAAAATTGTTAATCGTACTAACAGTAGAGATAAGAAAAAAATGTTACTAAAAAAATGGATCATAGCTATCTGAAATAAATAAATAAAATAAAATAAAAATATCACTCTGTATCCGTTTCCAAACTTTCAAACACAATGATTTATCCAGATTGTATGTTTTTAGAGTACGTGGAAACCTGTGTAGATTGTACGCATTGAAGTTCGGTTAAAGTTGCAAGTAAAATTTTTTTTACTAGCTCACCTATCGTCCTGTCTTAGGATAAAAAACTCAAAGCCAGATTTACAAAATTCTAATCAGAACACTTGGTTCTCTATACACAAGGTCATTTTAAATAAAACAATAGAATTTGATGAATGGAACGAGACTAAATACAAAAAGAACAGTCGATAGTCATCAATCCTTGTAGGAAACCATACATTCCTATTTATTTAGACCTATTGTGGACTGTGTTCGTGACGGCTTTATCCTATTACAAGACAAGATGAAGATAAAGGTAATTGGACCGACTTATTTATACCCTGTCTAAGGAATCGCTTTATCTCGTTAGCAATGGCCGTTTTCTCATTTGGGAATCGAGAACTTGGGTACCTAATTAATCTTTTATTCGGACTTCTTACCTGCATTATTGGGATATCCATATGATACTAGACCGTATAACTAAATGTTACGTCGTTTATAAAAGTGGGTAGTAAAGTATTAAGATAGATAAACATATTGTACTTGAGAACACAAGCAACTAGATCTTTTTATAAAGCGATCATTTTAGATATTATCATCATTTTATCATTTGTATTTGGATGTTTCTTATGTATAATATGTATGTTTTTACTAAAAAGTATATAAGTATGTTTATCCGTTGTTTAGAATTATTATAGGGTCAGGCTTAGTTTAGGGCTAGATGGCGCTGTGTGAATGTCAGTGGATATTTATTACTATTTTAATCATAGGTGGCTATATCACTCACCATCAGATAAAACATCTTGTTTGGAACACAAAAAAAAATCTTAAGCATTGGCTTCCAATTAACATTAATTTATCATATCAGGTGGAGACGATTGGAGATGCTTACATGGTAGTGTCGGGTCTTCCAATGCGAAATGGCAACCGGCACGCTGCTGAGATCGCACGCATGTCCCTAGCCTTGCTCAACGCTGTACGTGTGAAGACTGTGCCGCATCGACCTGGAGAACGGCTTTTGTTGAGGATCGGGATGCATACAGGTTAGAAGCATGTTTTAAAAAGACATAAAGTTTGATTTCGACTTTTTTATTTACAAAACCTTTTTCAACAGGACCATGCGTGGCTGGAGTGGTTGGCCTCAAAATGCCCAGATACTGCTTATTCGGGGGATACAGTAAACACTGCTTCAAGAATGGAATCTCATGGAGCAGCGCTTAAGATCCACGTCAGCCCGAAGACTAAGGAGGTGCTCGATCTTTACGACTGCTTCGACTTGGAATGCCGGGGAGAAATCACCATGAAGGTAAACTGGCAACTAGTTATAAAGCCACAGATATAATAAGTTTAGATATTGAACTTCTATATCTATGCCTATTTTATCATTTAATTTTAATCAATTGCCAGACAGAGATAATGGTAGAGGCAGGAAAAAACCCGTAGTTTACGGTACAAAATGGGTTAAATCAAAAAAGGGTATTTTATCCAAGATTGTGCTAAATATTGTGTCGTATAGTCCAAAGTTAGTAGACTAGGCTTACTCCAACGATTCACTCATGATGATCTGTCGTTGAGGTATATCAGACTGCTAAGCTGGTTCAATGTTAGCAATTGCCAAGAGGCTCGTTAAATGTACCACGAATCAGTGAGGTTGACTTTAATGTCGGTTTAGGTATTGAATTTTAAGTCTAAATAATACATCCGAAACATACAAAAATGTTTTATGTTTTTACTGAAACTTTTTATTTATAGGGAAAAGGAAATATGACAACGTACTGGCTACTCGGAGAAAAATCCAAATCTTCAGAGAAACAATGCAACGAATCAACAAACCACGTGCAAAACGTTGTTGTAAATAATCCAAGCATCACATTCCAAGGACCTGATAGTCCCGCTTCCCATTCGTTAACACACAGCCAAAGCCCTGAGAAAGTAAACGATACAAAGGAAACAAACAACATAAACAATCACAAGCCCATCGAGATACAAAATGAAAGAGATCGTATAAAACATGAAATTGCGACTTTCGTTGCAAAAGATCTAATAAATAATATCGATAATGCTGTGAGAGAGTTTCGAAAATCTCAAAGTGCAAACTTTTCAGCGGTCACTAATGCAAAACCTATTTGCAATGGCAACAATAAAGGCCTAATAACACCTACTTACGACAAGGAACTAGTAATAAGTAAGGGAAAAGTGCGAGATGTTGTGAACAGATTCAATAACTGTGCCGTAAATGACAGCCCTAACAAAAATGGAAAAGCTTAAAAACTTTAGAGTCCAAGAGTAAGTATGCGTTTAGATGTTGGATGCATCAAACTAGAAACCTATATTTATACTCGAAGGTAGAACTTCCTTTAGTAATACAAATAACCAATTACGAGTATATTAACTCTATACATCCTAACTCTTTGAAAACTGTCTTCTTCGTTTCTAAATCTTTTTATATCATCCTGGTTGATGATATTTTTAAAGTTTTATAACACATTATACCGATACTGTGCCAAGCACATTATTTTATGTTCTAGTCTCTATTTCTAGTGATAGATGTTAAGATTTACATAATTTATTTGTTGAGAGAGTAGTACATAGTGGGTGACCAAGTGCCTCCGAATTTTAGGTAAGATTATAATTGTTAGAAATACAAATAGTAATAGAAAAAGTCGCAAAAGCGATTTATTTGAAAGTCGTAGTGAGATGTGTGTACATAAGAACAATATAGGGAAACTAATTTGTATTATACATTTAGTCCCTGTAGTATTTTTACTGACCTTTTATACTTCCGTACCTTTCTAATCTATCCTATACGTAGTAATCGTAATCAGATTATAATCTTGGTATCTGTATACATACTCGTAAAACTAAATGTTAAATAATATTCTGATTTCTAAATTTTTTGATATTAATTCGTAATTAAAGATATAAAAACTGTGTACGTTAAATTCTCAGTTAAGTTTTTGTAACATTATCTTTTATAAGAGAAATATATAATCGAGTTCAAAATACCTACCTATCTCGGATACGTGTGGTCTTCTGTTATTACCTCAATTTTATTTTAAGAATATAATACGTTACCTGCATATTTTTTCTGTGAGTGATGACTTCTTTTGATTACCTTTGTATATATTCAATATGTATAAATTATTATGAACATAGATATTGTGACCGATTTGCAGATTTAAATGTTGTATCATTTAAATACATTTTACTTAGTTATAAAGTGTTATCTATTCAAAGTTTTAGACGAGATAATTTTGTTATTTAATATTTTTTCTTATCTGATAATTTAAGTAATATTATATTCTAAAATATTATTTTTTCATTGATTTTGAAAACCATACTAGTTATAGCATATAGGAACCCATAAAACTTTTAAACGTCGGCATTTTCAATCTTCATTTGATTGGAGGCTATTCAAGCTTCGAAATACTGTAGTTTCCGCATCCTTCAAGATGTATTGTGACTTCCCCCATTTTCCGATACCGCCTTCAAATTCCAGTTTTGATGGTTTATATATGTGTAATGGCAGTTTAAAAATATTTATAGCTATTTAAAAAAATACACCTATCTATGTATGTATTAGCGCTTGAAATTTTTAAATAAATGTTTTTATTATTAGAATTAAAAGGTTTTAGGAAACAGGTCTAATACTGAGATATTTATGTTAACTAGGTATGAATATATTATGTACAATGATGCATTTATTTTAATGTTTTCAAGGTTAATTGTTATTTAATAATGATATTATATTCAAATCGAATTACCTCGACGTATTTGATGCTTTGCACTGTTAATTTTGTTAGTGAAATATATTCAGATGATCTCTATTATTGTGTGAGCCGTGTTTGATTGTGATATTACTATTATTGAAGTACAAGTATATTATAAGAGCTGTGAAGTTTTATTGAAACTTATTTATAGCTCAGAGCGTGTCAATATGGTGTTTTGTATAGTTTTGTTTGAGTTATTTTGTTTCTATGTCGATTCAAAATATACCAGTTTTTTTCGGTGCCAGTCTCACGCGTTTGTAAAGTTTCGTTGATTTTAATTTCGGCAGAAATGTATTAGAGGAGGCCTATATTAAAACGTGGACTTCTTATGTCTGATTGTAAAAAAATCACAATCAGCTACAAGTATCTAACCAGCGTTATGATTATAACTAAGTATAGAAAATATTTAGAGCTATAACAAGTTTGGCTTTAATTTTGTCGCTCTTTTAGTACGAGTATGCTATTTTCATACTGACTAAAATAGAATCATTGTTGAATTCAATTTAAAAATATATACTGACCTACTGTTTTATGTATTTATTTTTACCTTTGAACCGCTGACATCGGAAGCATTCTCACAAAACACGAACTATTATTAGTTACGAACAGTGGCGTGCACTCCATATATGCAAATAAGCAGTGCATATGTTGTATGTACTGCTTATGTACGAGTATATGACGCATATGTTAAATGATATGCGATCTCTACTCAACAACAGTACTCATTTTTTAGAGAAAGATTTCAAATTATTGTCTTTGCAATTTATATCATTCACTTTACATAGTCTGCTCATAATCTTTGTGCACGCCACTAGTTACAATTTAGGCGCTTATCAGTGATTTCTGGTTAAAAAGTAAGAAAATATCGAATGACACGCGCTGAGCTCTTTTCATTGTAATTGTTTGAAGTTCCTTACGCGTTGCGACATGTTTTAATCATCATATGAATAAACATATACGTAACAATATTATGTGTTTTATTACAACGAAAATATATGTAAATTATCTATACTGTAATTAACTCTAACTCTATATAGTGGTACCTCCTACATACATTCATTGTGTACTTAAAAGACTTACTGTAACTGGTGTATAAGCCTTAGGATTAGACAACTTCATACACAACCTTTGAATCTCTTCGGAAAGCGTGCGTAGGTTTCCTCGCGATGTTATCCTACACCGTAAAGAGCGTCGGATAAAAGTACGTATAATTTCGAAAATTCGATAACACATACCTATGTGTACGTACCGACGTGGCGGGATTTGAAGCTGCACCCTCCAGATCGGAAGGCAACAGTTCACACCAATGAGCTACCGACGCTCTAGCCTAGTTACTATACTGAGACGTAAACAAAAATATTGTAATCTCAGTGTCCAATGTTTACTAATACTCAGCGCGGCCGAAATAGCTAAGACACTAAAAAACTGTACAAACCGACAACCGAGATCCCGTCCCCTCTGGCGTTTCCATCGTCACGTGTCCCCGTAGGTTCACTCAGTCCTTATTCGCGTAATCGGCATGTACCAGGCCGCTTTTCTCCCCAAACATATGCAAGGCTACCAAGCCTTCCCCGCGCAACGCCCGAAGCCGAGGTTTCGAGTCCCACTCTGGGACGCACTAAAGCTCGTTATGTAAAGTTTAAGGCTGAGAGTCATCTGCGCTCGCCAATTGCCCGGTGAAGCTGTAAAGACAATGTGCGGTCAACTACTAAGTAGTTCATAAAAAGGAACACAGCTTAAGCCAAAATGATAAAAGTGAAATGGGTGAAATAGAGATTCCTCTATAAAATAATGTATACATGGTATCCCTCTGGTAAAATAATTTCCTGACGTACCTTATTTTCATCTGCTCAATACCTAAGTAATTCCTCAAACACCTTTGTCATGTCAAATCGGTAAGCATCCCAATGAAATTTAATAATACGCTTACCTAAATCGATACCTCGCAAAATGAATTGCCGAATCACGATAAGGAAACTTAAGAGATTCACGTGCTTCACAAAAATAATACCTACATTCCATATCCATCAGGGAATGGAAAAGATTTAAGGATATTGCTCGCCCCGGCGCGCCCTATCATTTTTCACACTCAAACACATTTAGACGTCTATTTATCAAACGGTGGCGTATGCGTAAGCAATTTGACACAATGTAAGCAAATCTTGATCATCGTTACGTCAGTGATTGTTACGTTAAAGTCAAATGGACTGTTTGACGAGGGATATCGGCGGGAAAATGATTACTTTAGAAAGTGGGTGAAGATTGTTTAATTTTACGCGTACAACGATTTTGAGGATTTGATTTGCATTTCTGATACGTGTTGGAAACATTTGTTTTTTTCATGTCTTTCAAATATAAAGGTATAGACGAGTTCTGGAATGGAGACCGCGTCTTGGCAAGCGTAGCGTACGACCAGATGGACCGACGACGCGAAAGGTCGTTGGTGGAGTCTGGATGAGAAAAGCGGAGGACCGGGATATCTGTCGCAAAAAGCGGAGGACCGGGATATCTGTCGCAAAATGGGGGAGTCCTATGTCCAGAAGTGGACTGCGATAGGTTAAAGAGAGAAGAGATAAGATATAGGTAACAATTTTTTTTTTGCCGGTAGCGATTGAGACCATGGGCCCTTGGGCAAACTAATTTAAAATAATTTCCTGGTCGTTTGATTATGACTGCGGGAGACTATAGTTGGAAGCTTCCTTGGTCAAAGAATAGGCATTGCTAATCAGCGTGGGAATACTGCCAGTGTTTTGGGAACCTGCCTCGGTCAGACGCACTTTTTGATTTTTTTACTTAATGTAATTTTATATTTCAATTAGTATTAACATTCTCTTTTTGTTTGGGTACTTTATATTACTTTAAGTGATCTGCCATCCACGAACACTCGGTTCTGCTAAGCAATGGATGCGTTATCGGTTGTTATAAAAGCGAGAGAGTAATAGAAGGGCAAACGGTGGTTTTGGGTAAACTCTTTCGGCGAAATATGAAGCAATGCGCTATTTCACACTAGGGGAAGGATTAGATTTCTCAACTTTATCTGGTGCTATCTACCCAATTCATAATAAGCTTCTAGTAATACGCCAGAACACATTGCGTCTGCGGATACGTGCTAAGTAGTGTTGTAAAAAACTTTAGTCCGAGAGTCTGGATTTGCAAAATTGACTTATTTTACAATGACTAGACATTCATATGTCTGAGTTGAGTCGAGCACGACTTGCCAGAGTGGACTTAAGTCGATAAAAAAATTGAGCTGTCCTTGACTTGATTTCGAGTACTAAATTCTAAACAACTTCTTAGCAAAGATTAATAAGTAATTTAGTTTAGTCATATAAAGCACTGGAATTATTAACAACTTTTATTTGATATTTATGAGAGGTACAACAATTTTTTTGTCACGTGATTTTCACTCTGAAAAACACTGAAAAATTATATTTTATCTAGCGTTTTGGATTTTTTCTCTTAAATTATTTTTGTAATAGTTGAAACGTTATTTTTGAAAAGTAATAAAAGTGATGAGACGCGACACTACTGCTAATATTTATTTTTCTTTTTTCATAATATATTCAACGAAATACCTTGTATATTGTCTCAGTAATGTATATTTGTATTGGTTACCTAATATAACAAAACAAGACACTAAAATTAAATGTCAAAAACAAACACAAATTCTTAACATTAAACAGTGTTCTATTTTTTCAGTGTAAATAAAAACAAACCTTCATTTCAATTCGCAAAATTAAACGTTAAGCTGACAGCAATCTGATGCCAATTAATTACAAGGATTGCTTTCAAGAGGCCAAAGATTAAACAAGAAAGCGCCATTAAACCTTTCCCTAATATAATTAAAGTAAGACATTTTCCCTTTCTCTTTTCGAGAAGATTATAATGTTTACCAGTTGTTTAAGTAGTACTTCTTAGGTTCGTGGAGCGGCTTCTAGAAAATAATGAGTAATACGTATCGTTTGATTTAAATTCTTTTGTTTGAACCTTACCAAATACATATAAAGGGCACTTGATCATTCTCTCAATAAATTATTATTGAGATTTGGTACGACTTAGTAAATGTTTTATTTACTAAGTCGTACCAAAGAAAAGATTGTGTAGCTACAAATAATCATCAGTCCAAATAATATATTTTCCATTCTCATTTTATAAATAAACTAGTGTATTACATTAAAAATAATACGTAAACAGAAAATAAGCTAATTTTTTTAGGTTCTGTACCATGGATGAAAAAATCAAGCCGAACTTAATCTTATATTTAACCCCAGACGCAAAAAGACGGGTTTAATAAGTTTGACGGGTCTGTCTGTCTGTGGCATCATAACTCCCGAACGCATACAGTGATTTCAATTTAGTTTTTTTTGTTCTTAGACATTTTTGATGAAAATCGGTTGAGCCGTTTAAAAGTGAGGAATGAAAGTGGGCAGAGTAACCGAATGACTTCAAATATACTTGGACTCTAATGAAACCACACTGAAATAAAAAATATCGACGATTTCCACCGACGCAAAAACAGGGGTGTTATAAGTTTGACGTGTCTGTCTAAATAATCAAAAAAATATATACTAAAATCTAACTTAACCTAACCTACCTATAAAAAGTATGAAATAAAAATTAAATTAAAAATTTAAAAAAACCCCGATACAAGAACTTAAGTAATTTCCCTTTAAATAGGGATTCCCTATAAACGAAACTTAATGTTAAAGTATCTATTAATAATTCTAAAAAAAATCTTTAATGCAAATTTTTTGAAGGAATTTCATGAAAGTTTTTGAATTATTCTCTTAATTTTGTTTTTATGTTTATCTCTGTTACTTAATTAGACTATTTGTATTCAAATTGTAAGTTTAAGAGCGGTCCCCCAACGCGACGTTTTTTTTAAAAAATAATTAATAGATTCTTAGGTACTTTAACATTTAGTTTTATTTATTATTTTTTACTTCTTAAAAGGAAATTACTTAAGTTCTTGTGTCAAGGGTTTTTTAAATTTTTAATTTAATTTTTTAAAGTATATAGCTTCCTTGAAACTGGGTTGAATGGGAAAACAGTAAGTGGCATGACAGTTCCCAAATAAAGCTTCCGCTTAAGAACACGTGTTAATTTAGAATTATATCCAAACTACATATAATATTTTTTATAAGTTCTTCCAAATATATAATTGTCATACTGTAAACATCTTTATAACCTCCACAGGACAGGCATTGCCTAGTGTATATATGTATAGTTTCAGAGATAAATAATATGTAATATACATGACTTAAGTAAGATTAAACCTTAATTTACTTACAGCAGAGTAAATTATCGTGGGAAAGCACACACATTGTTAATATCAAATAAGATTGGGAAATGGGTGATGCGGTAAGAGTTACCTTTCCCTATTATTAATTAAATCGTTGTTTTGAGATGATATTAAATTAAAAGATTGACATCTTCATTATTGCAGTAAGTCAACCGTTCTACAATCACACGATGTTGGTAACCTATTCCACAGTTTTGTCGTACGCGGTAAAAAGTTAAATACCATTACACTTTCAACAGTTCGTTTTCTATGACCGTCCGTTTGTACCAATACGTGCAAACAATGGATGGATACCAGTTGCGGTGTTCCTTATGAGACAAGTATTTGAACGATTTGACCACCCATTTGGTGTAGCGGTTGACACGTCGGCTGCAGCTTGATTCCGGGTACAAACATTTGTGTGCATGAACATGTCTGTTTGTAATGGTCTGAGTGTTTTATATGTAAAATATATATGTTTTTATAAAATAAATATACATATTCAGGCTTCACGCCTAACTAGTGCTAATTATATTTATTAAACGATTCATATTAAAGAGAGTCTTGATAACATTACACCTAAAACACATAATACTTTGGTTGACCTTTCCATCAAATATAAATGTTTTTCATTAACTTAAAGTTACATTGGCAAATCAACTTTCATTTATAAAATTTATGGATTTCATTTAATGTCAGAAGCACAAGACAAAGGTTTTAATTCGTTTAATTAATCTAAGGAAATGAAATAACGTGAATAATTGATGATTAACAAACTTGAGAAAATATCTAAAAAGTAATATCTGTATTGTTTAGGTATTATATTTCCTTTTGGGTTGTTTAAAATAATAACTTATAAAGTTCACCAAAGGTCATCGAGACGTAAGTAAACGCAATTTGCTTTTCAAAATCCATAAATGTAATTTGAAATTGAAGAGCCTTTGATCTCAAATCTGGAAATGATTGCGAACCAAAATTACTCACCGAATGGCTGCTACAACTCGCAATACAAAGTTTAATCCAAGAATTTGATAAGATGATATAACATTCCTCTGTTTCGATCAAAGACTACCTAAAAGTTAGTCAAGGATAAATGTTATAGGATCGGATCTAGCGTAAAATCTTGGTGAACTAAGTTCTACAGCAGATTAAAATTCGAAAAAAGAATAACTTATTATCTAGTCTTTCATCACTGAGGTCAATATCTGGATTGAATGTATTCCATTGTCACTTGGCTAAACTATTTAGTTTGGCCAAGGCCCAATACTAGAGAACACTGAAATGTGTTGCCGGCCATTTAAAAAGGAATATTGCAAGCTTTTTTCTGCAGTAACATTTTCAGTGTATTTTAAACACTTTATTTATGAGATAGCATAGGTTAATGGATTTCTTAAGATTAACATAGTCAATGGATTCTTTCAAATTAGCATAGGTCAATAGATTCCTTAACATGGATTTACATGAGACACTAAATACACCAATAATCCTGATCTGGTTGAAGATTCTATTCAAAGATTTCTTATAGGAAAAACATAAAGTAAAAAAGGTCCCTTTACGAGAAATATCTCTACCATAAATTTAAAATATATAAGAATAATTTTAATTATTTGAACTGACATACCAATGTTATAATTGATATAAACGTAAACAATAACAAACAGAGTATTTCCCTATAAAGCCACAACCCGCAAAACCGCAGACCCGTGTGTCAGAAAACACCACCACAAATTCTGTGAAACTTTACCTAAGGGGTGTACATAAGTAAGTATCAAATACCTCGGTGTTGCTAACTCGACTTCACATATTATTTTCTCCTTCTAGAACAGCTGTTAGTATAGATACACATCAATCCGGAATGTTTTTCGACTAGAAACCTGTGAAGTTACTAGATACTACTATGTTATAACATATTTTCGTCAATGGTTAGCAATTGTAGAAAATGTAAAGATTTTGAAAATGGTGGTTTTTAATTTTAAAGAAATTAGAAACACATGTTATAATCGTTATTTGACGATCCAGCGTTGCGATGACAAATGAAAAGAGTAAGCAGTGTAAGAACGTACAGTATTCTTAAAATGATAAATGACGTTCGTTTTGAATTGTATTATATTTATTTATGGTTAAATCTAAGGTAGAGTGTAAGGTAACATAGCCAGTAAAATAATGTACTTTGAAATGCTGAAATGACCTTAGGCGATAGGTGCCATAATTAAATGAAGAGTTCGTCATTTAATACTGGGGTGGTTTTCTAAATTATTTGTAGCAGATTACAAACTATATTCTTTTCCTGCAATGTTAAACTGCATATGGGTGCAGTTTCCCGCCTGTAAACCAATTCTACCGTAAACTTGCAAGCGGCAATTAAATGAATTACTCTGTTGTCCGCGCGCCGGTTGCTCTGAGAGACTGGTTTAAGTTTCTTAGGCTAACAATTAAAGTCTCAATGACGCAATTTAATTATACTAAGCTATTCCCACTTGTGTAAGTTTGACTGTATAGAGTTAACTTGAGGGAGACTACGTAAGGAGGTTCCTTTGCCGAATGGCTAGACAGTTCTGTAAGACCGGACGTAACAAACAAAAACTAAAAAAAATGAAATTACAAATTAAAATTTGTGACAGATTAGTACTTTTTAATCGTCAATTTTTATAATTTCACGATGTACAATTGGTTAGCCATAAAATCCTTTTTTTTATTAATTTACTCACTACATTATGTGGGTTAAAAGTTTTAATACATACCTATATGTGCCATATAGGAAGTACCTATATGATACACGAAACCTGTACCCTTATACTTAGTATGATCAAATAATGAAATTAATTTTATAATTAGTGTTTCTATGGCCTAACTTAAATTAAAAGTCGATATTACTTGGTAATAGAACTAAGCGAACTTTGTTGGCCATATAACTTTTTTTTTTTAATAATTTAATTTCAAATTTTATGTCTGAGAGACACTCCGATATTTCCCATCCATACCCATTTGATGACTTCTTAGCTTATTAATAATTTTGTTATTAATATTAAACGTAACACTAATACCTTCTTACTTTCATTCCAAATTTCTGACATCGTCCTCGTTTTCAATAACAAGCTCTCATAGCCAAAAGCAACTCATTAAATGTATTTGTTCGTTTCGGATGCCAAAGAACAAAGAAAATAATCCCGTAGATGTTTTCGAGAAGTATGCATAATACGCGTTTGTATTTACTTAATTTTCTTTACAAACCGATGTTCGTTGGAGTTGAAAGATTGATCCTCAGGGTCGCAATAAAGGACGCCATGGGTTGTAATGTATTTATCCAAATAATACGGCTGTTCAATTTCGCATATAATGCAAAAAGGGATACGATTGTGTTCTTTGTTTGATACTGTTTTGGCTTGATAAGAATTAAACATGGAAATTTTTGAACTTGTTATTTTAGAAAATCTATGTCTGTTGTGTTTTTTACAATCAATCATTTAATACCTATACTTGCATAGTAATATCATCGAAACTTACGTATCGCTTTGTCAAACTATGTATACATACAAATACATAGTTTTTTTTCAGAAAACAACCTGTTCATTTAAAAAAACGTTTAAAGACAATAAAAACAATATAAACGATATAACCATAACTATAAATAACTACATGTAACACATACTAATATTATTTAAAGATGCATTTTGTTCTCAAAAGAATTAATCCAACAGTTTAAATCATTTAGATAGTTTCCTCCATCATATTTACAAACCCTTCTCTCAAACAAGTTTTTTAACTGAACTAACCCATGTACCAATATTGTATGAAATTAAGAAATTTAAATTGAAAAATTAAATAGAATTAGCTGAGCACAAAGTTTTCCAGCCATAGACCTTTGTAATAATTATTTATTAATGACAGATTTCTATAACCATTATTGTAAGAGTTAGAAACAATTACGATAGAGTTTCTTGTTGCATATGAAAATTCCACTTTTTCTCCGAACCGGTGGTTGATTCGTAAACAATAATGACTGATACAAAGAATATATAAACTTTGTTTCCTGCAAAGATATTTATAGTAACTCTCTGACGATTAGCAAAAAAACAACTACAATCATAAAACTATCTATCGAGATAGAATCATAAAACATATGCCAAACAAAATCAACAAGTAAGATTCGTAATAAAGACATACTTTTCCCGCGGCCATGAAAGATACCATAAAAGATATGCCCCATTGGCAATCTATCCGACAATATGGAGCAAGTGGCCATTCCCGGCAATAGCCATTAGGACGCCTTCACGCAGCTACGGGCAGGAATCCCGATATAAATATCTAATTAACATCCCTGAATGCTGACGATTAAATCGCCTGTTGAATCGCTTCTGGTTTGCTATGATTAGTTCTTGGATTTTACTTGGAAATTATGTGTAATACTCGATTAAGAGACAATACTCTAAAATTTTAATTATATGCCCATCATACAAATTAATCTTACTTTTTTAACAGTGGGGTTAATTTGTATTAAACACAAAATGTTAACACTTTTTTGTGTTTTGTTTTATGGCTTTATGACGTAACCAGCAATTTCACTGTACAGTTCAGAAGAAAGCTGGTAAAATCCATGGATAGTAAGTATGACACATTAATGACGTTGAAGAAGATATGCTCACTAAATCATTGTAAATGTATCGCTCTTGAATCGATAGCAGTATATCCCTATTTTATGGCAGATATTCTGACTCTAAGCTTTTCAAATCCAGCTTACTGAAATCTTACACGAGTTATCGGTCTTCCAAGCCTCAGAAGGTCCTTTGGTTGTCAAGACGCAGTCTCTACTCTAGAATTAATCTGACCCAATGCCCATTATACGTGACCAGCCCAGGCAGCCCACTGCAACTTCTTTTAGCTGATTCGATTGGCTAAAACTTTAGTTCACTCGCGAATACCATTATCAATGACTTTATTCCTTAAAGAGACTCTGAGCATTGCTCACTTCATTGCCCGTTGAATGACTTTTGAACTTATGCGCCAATCCCACAATCAGTTTTTTCAACAATGTCAAGTTGACCTTGCCAGTAATAGTTCCCGCTTTTATAGTCCCTGTACGGTTTATATGACTTATTTTACGAGCGTGTAAGTATTTCATGATGTGACCATGATGATGTTATTCTGGCCATGCATGGGAAGATTAATTGTAACTAACGCTTATTGTATAGTTTGTACATCCTTAAAAAAAACTGGATAATCATTACGAGATTTTCAGATATTGTGATGATATGAATTCCATATCAAGCGTTGAAATATTTGTTTATAAATTATAAGTTGAAAAAATATTTTTTTTTCTGTCTGCAAAGCCTTTAATTCCTTAATCCTATAAAACATTCTCCGCAGCTTTAAGCACTTTATATCTCAAACTCTTTATAGTTTTACCACACGCTGTGAGTTTCCTACTTAGAAAAGTGCACTCGTTCGCAACTGACGCCCGCGGATAGAACTTTAGTTGTTTTCTGCTAACGAATGATGATTACAATTGAGTTAGCTAAACGTAAGAAAGTTCCAAAGAGTTCAAAAGCTAAGAAGTTGCGGGTAACATAAAATGCGTCTAATTATATACTTCAATCTATTTCATAATGCACCAAACTTCGAGCACATATAGGTACGTCCATTTATATTTATTTATTTTTAAGTTCAATTTGTCTTCCAGGATTTTTTTCTACAATATTGAAAAATGAAATATAAATGCTTTGAAATGCTCGGTAGTTCACATAAGCGCTGTAATACTTACCAAATGTATCAAGACATGAGCATTACAGCATTCTAAACAGCTGATTAAGTTCATAATAAAGATAAAAAAGTATATTAATTCGCTATGTTTGGGGCCTCGCTGAGTTAATCAATGCCAAAAGTAGGAGTGGGCATTATCCCATTATTGATTAGTGTTACGATTGCCAGGCTACGACAATAGTCAGTACCTAAGGCATATAATATACCCGGTTATAGGTTCGGGCCCTACAGTAGAAACGTTTACTTTGCAGATAATGACAATCAAGATGAGATGGTTGGAAAGCTAAAAACATATATGTGTAAACTATTGGCAGACAGCACTAAGCTCGGCTATCAATCAAGGCTTTGCAGTACGTGACTCGGGTGCGGAATGTGCAACAACTGGCGGGTTGTCTCAAGGATTCATAGGGAATTAGCTCTGGACGCATAACCTTCACATACTAACAAGGCTGAAAGCACGACTACAAATGCTCTATTAAATTAAAGAAATTGCAAAGCGTAGGTACTCGGTTTATGCTAGTTTGCTAGACGGAATCGATTTCGTAAGGATAGAAAGTAATTGTAAGGATAAGGACGTTTCCGTGTAGAGGAATGGTTGAGGAAGCAGTCACTAATGGTATCGGTTCGTTTCCCGGTCAGTACAAACATTAGAATCATACGATCATGTCGTAAGTTTATATGTCTGGATGTTTCTATGTATAATTTGTTTGTATTAAGAAATAAAAGGTGTATAAATATAAACGTATTTTTATACTTTTTAATTACATGTTGTAAAATATCCATAATACGAGCGAGATTAAATTATCAAGTCACGTCTATTTGTTTTTCCGTTTGGCCGTGAAAGACGGACAAACAGACATACTTTCACATACATAATTTAAGTATGGAGTGTATATACTTAATTCTTCATATTTGTTATGAAACGTTCTAGATTTTTGTAAAAAACATCTTTGATCTATAATGAATATTAGATTATGGTAACAACAAGTAATCTATCAAAATAGACATGTATGCATGAGTTTACTTTCGTATTATTTGTTTGACCTACTATCCCTTTTGTTATTCATACTTTGCTCTTTTAATGGTATTTGTTATATGAACTATTGTTAGTTGTGGACTCCACAGGATCAGTTCATTAATGCCTTTGGGAGTGAGGTAAATAAGGTCCAATTGCGACTTTTTTTCCTTTAATTATATTTGGATGGAAATGACGCCAGAAGTCCAATTATGCGTTTTTTATTACATGTTGAATCGTACCAACGTATCAGGTGAGTGAAATAGTCGTTTCGTACGCACATACAATGAAAATATTAGGTATTGGTTGGTAAGTCGCTAACATAAATATCAGACAATCAAATTGTTGTCATTGTTGTCTTACTTGTAGAGTCAATATTAATAATCTAGGTAGGTTTTCACCTTCACTAATACAATACAATTATAAAATAGGTACCACCGCTGTACTAGAAATGTATCGTTACAGGAAATAGGAGTTCTTTGCACTTCTGTGTTTCGGAATATTTCGCAGTATTTCGGCACAGTTTCTAGGTATACCTTCATTATAAAATTACTGGGTATTAGAGACATAACTAATGATGTACGTGTTAACAAAAAAAATAATTAACTACTGTTTCAATTTCTATCAACACTGCAGTCTGCATCTGGCATGTTCAGGCGCATCACTTACCACAATTCGAGCAAAATGACCATCCCGTACAATGACAAACTAGGTGGTAGACTCAGTATCGCGTCGTCTAGGTAGGTGACTACAGTGCCAGATATCGTTTCGTGAAATAGAAATATGTAATGCTGTGTTTCGGGATGAGGGCACTGAAGCTTTTAATTTAGCTGTCATTACTGGTTATAAGAGAACTAACATCTGTCGTCTTGGATTACGGGCGCAAGACAGTGCTGATGAAAAATAAATACTAACCCTTTTTAATTTCCTCCAGCACTGCATTCGTCACGGTCAAGCGTACCACCAGGTTAAGTAACTGACCACCCTGCTCATTTAATGACAAATTAAATGTACCTAAAAAGTCGCCAAGCATTGGTTTCCCTCGTTTCATGCAATGATGTGAAAAGTATAGATTCGTGATATGTTCACAAAACAACTGAAAAAAGTGTTCCGAATGAAGCAGCACAGCACACGTAAACATATTTCGAATGAGCGTACATTTACCTAAGCAAAGAGCCTACAACTGTATTCTCTTTGTTTTTGAGGCACGGGAGGCGTATCTACATTTAAATATACAGAACATCATTGGTTTCATGGCGACGAGTTGCCATGGACCAATTCCGTATTCAGCAAATGTCTAACCTGCGTTCGTTGGCATGACAAAAACATATGGAGCCAATTAATTTGACTTATCCTCACGTGATGTCGGAACGTGATTGGAATATCTTATTGCGTTCCACATGTCAACTCATGTTGGAATTCCACAATTAAAACCTATTCAAGGTTCTCTTTTGTTGTTGCGAATCCCTTTTCGCTTATTAGCTTTGGAATTTTTAATGGACAGTTCAATTTTATATTTAACTATACTCGCGTGCAAGTAAATCGACTCAAGCCTCAAGTACGCATAACAAGTGATATAACTAAAAAATGCCTTATTATACCTCTATATAATGCTTAACATAATTAAAACCTAGTAATTGAGCTTTAAAATGGTGTATGTTGCATGAAAATCGATTCAGTAGTTTAGTAAAAAAGGTTAATGCTAATGATAATGTAAAAAATGTTGAAAATTCATACAATTTCACAGTATGGGGTTATTGTGTTTAAATGAAACAAAATGTGCGTAAGATAAAAAATTATTCGTGTCAATATTTGGTATTCCCTCCTCTAGCTCTGATCACTGCTCTCATGCGATTCTTCATCGACCTTATCAACTTTTTAATGGATGATTGTGGTATTCGACCCCACTCTTCTACCAACGCAGTCTTGAGCTCATTGATGTTTGTCGGAGCTGGATTCCTCGCTCTAACTTTCCTTTTGAGCTCGTCCCATATGTGCTCAATGGGATTTAAATCGGGGCTGAGCGCTGGCCAATGCATAGTGTGAATTCCAACTTCGTTCAGGAAATCACGTGTGGCCCGAGCAGTGTGACATCGGGCATTGTCATGCATCAAGATGAAATTTTCCCCAATAAAGCCTTGATAAGGGACAACTTGATCCAGTAGAACATTTTCAATGTAACGATCACTGGTCAGACCTCCTCCCCGGCCTCCCCCAGGAACGAAAACAAGGTCCGTTTTGCCTTCTAAGGAAATTCCAGCCCACATCATGCAAGATCCGCCACCATATGCAACGGTTTCCACAAAGCAGCACTGTGAAAACCGTTCACCGGGACGACGGTATACCCGACCTCTCCTGTCGCTGCCATGGAGACACATCCTCGTCTCATCTGTGAACAGGACTGACTGCCATTGCTCTATGCTCCAATCCAAATGTTCTCGAGCAAAGTGAAGGCGTGCTTGACGATGAGCTGTGGTCAACTTCGGGCCTGTAGCGGGTCTTTTCGGAGTAAGGTTAGCTTCTTTCAACCTTCTTCTAACTGTCCACTGACTGACAGTCACCCCGCGAACTTGACGTAGCTCCTGCTGCACATCTACGCCGGTAAGGTGTCGATTTCGGAGAGAGGTCGAGACCAAAAACCGGTCGTCACGCTCCGAGGTGCACCGGCGTCGGCTGGTATTAGGCCTCCGAGTGAAGGCACCAGTCTCTTGAAACCTTCTGTATACTCTCGAGACAGCGGACTGACTCATATTCAAACGACGAGCGACTTCTCGCTGGTTCAACCCTTCTTGCAACAGGGCAACGACTTGAGCGGCTTCTTCAGGTGTTGTATCCATAATTTTCTTCAAATGACGGCTTTAATTTGCAGAGATGTGTTCAGGTCAACGTCTAATGAGCGACTGATAAGAAAAAATTACAGGGGGTTTTATAGGGGGTTGTGTCGCGCAAGTTGTGAATAGAGCGCAGAGCAGTTTACGGGAGGTTGCGTTCAGTTGCATTCTAAGTACAAGTGTTTATTTAAATTACTGATATTATGCTACCATTTGAAAGCCTAATTACTAGGCTTTAATTATGTAAAACATTATATAGAGGTAAAATAAGTCATTCTTTAGTTATATCACTTTTTATGCGCACTTGAGACTTGAGTCGATTTACTTGCACGCGAGGTATATACACTTTAAGCATCATATAGCACTAAAAACTCTTCTTTACAAAACATTTATCTTAAGAAATATTCACAATGCGTATATAATAAATTATTTGTTACAAGTATATACAAATTAATCACCCAGGTTGATAAACACAGATAATTATGCTTGCACCATTTTTTGTTTGCACTAGGCTCAAACTCGGGACCTTTGATGTCGCAGCATAACCTAGTACTCCGCTCTTGTAAGCTGATTGATTATACTATACATTGTATCAAACTGAATCAAAAAATTTAAAGGTGATTATTTACGTTATGAGAGTACTTTATTTTTACAGCTAAAAGCTTATCATTGTACAGTATGGTATTTATTTACTTTGTACACTTTTTAACACAAGGACCAAAGCATTAAAACCACATTAGGGTGCACTATACTATGCATTTCACATTAGCACTTAACAAGGCCATTCAAATGCATGAATAGCCAATAAAAAAGTAATAGCATAGTAAAATGACCGTAAACCTTATCAATACCACGAGCTATGCAGTAGGTTAAGGCTCTGACGTAATAAAAGTTGACGCTGCGAGCTGTGACGTCATTACTTGTTCAGGTTACAAGAGTGTATTTTGAAGAGTACAATTTCACGAGAAAGCGAATCCGATGGAAGCTAAATATTTTACCACGAAGCGTTGATGTTTATATAAATAAATAAATATCTACTAACAATTACACAGCGCCATCTAGCCCCAAGTTAAGCGTGAAGCCTGTATTGGTACTAAACAACGGATAAACCTACTTTATACATTTTTTTGTAAATTCCATATTATAACAAAAAAACCCACACCATTATAAACAGACATGTTCATGCACACAAATTTTGTACTGCCCGGGATTTAACCGGAAACCCTTGGTGTTGCAGTCGACGTCTCAACCGCAACACCAAATGGTCGTCAAAATATGTTTAACATTTTCCTGTTCCTATTCAACTTATCGCAGTCCACTGCTGGACGTATGTCCCCCCATTTTGAGCCAGATATCCCGGTCCTCCGCTTTTCTCATCCAGCCTCCACCAGCGTCCTTTCGCAAGTCGTCGGTCCAACGGGCCGGTGAGTGCCCTACGTTTAACATTTAAATGGAACAAATTTATTTTTATTACTAATCTTTTAGCTTTAGCTTGAGTAAGTGTATGCCAAGTTAGTTCCAGTTCAGCTGAACACGGCATATTTTGGTTAAAGCTATAAAATTAATACTACCTATTTGAAAGTCATAGTTATATAAGGCCGTAAACTGACGAAAAATCATGACATAAAAATGTGTGGTAAATACACCAAAGTAACTTATTTTCAACGTAATCTATACAGTCAATATTGGATGGATAATTATTGCTGTGTAGCATCCGATGCCTTTGTTTACAGCGGTCTGTTGTCACATCTATTTTTAACAGCACCCTGTTTTTGAACGTTGGTTCAATAATGTATACTTGCTTAAGTCATTTTATTTTCCGACACTAACTTTGACTTGTAGTTGTATTTTTGCTGTCTAAGGTTTACGTAAACTAGGTACCTAGCTAATATTCTATTACACATTAAGTACAAGACATAATCAGAGCCTGCACATTTCTGTTTATTTCATGAATTAAAAAAGTACACACAATTACACTTTATGAATAAATAATTTCAAAAATAAAGAAAATAAGGTGATAAGAATTGTGATATCGCACTCAAATTGATAAAAAAATCGATATCATTCCTGCCAGAATCAGCATACAGTACAAGACGTAATAAGGCCTGACTCTTTATTGTTTATTTCACGATTAAAGATTACACACAAGTTACATTAACGCAATATTTTATTGCGTTAAAATTGTTATTAGAAAATAAAATAAGGTGACTGAGAAATGTGATCTCCAACTGAAATTGATAAACAACATCGATATCTTAATTACCTGCCAGGTCAGCAAAATGACGCATCGTAAGTATAAAAAGGATAATCAATGAAAAGATTTGTGTGTTATTTTTTTTCAAATAAAAACACGTTGATTTACAAATCCCTTACTTCTATTTGTGAAAATTTGCAACGCTTATGCTACGAACAAAAGCAAACTGTATTTAGATTCAATTGTTTGCGCAGTCAGTTTAAAAAGCTGTACAAGTACCAAATTCTATTCAAGATCAGTGAAATGAAATGAAATCTGTCACAAGAAGAAAATGTTCACTCTGAAAATTTAAGTTGTCATAACGCACATACATTACAATGGCATGAATGTGACGTTTGAAATGCATTCAGTTCCAGAAATGTTACATCGTGCTATGGGAAAAAGCCGTATACCTGATAACACAGTTAAATGTGATCATGAATGTTGTATTGCCTGATATATTACAAAAGCACTTGGATGAAAAACACGAACCAGGAGTGTGTAAAGGTTAGTATATCTATAATTTAGCATTAATGTTGACATAACTGCTTAAAAATAATATTATATAAAACGGCTGTTATTATAATTGTGCAGTTTATTTTATTTCAACTTTAATAATTTATTTAAATGACTTTTAAGATAATTACATACAATAAGGCTTCAATCCCTATCTTATCTATGTTGCCTTAAAAGTCCGTGTTACTGTGTCAGCTGTTTTTGTACTACACCAAGCAAGCCAAGCTCTACACCAAGGTAGTGAAGCGTTTTCACTTCACTACTTTGTTTTGTGTACCTTAGTCTCGAAGCTACTTTCTACGGCACCCGTCGGAAGAGTAAGGTTTGTGACAAATTGTATAATCTGTGAGATCAAAACTTAAAGAAAAAAATATTTATTTGTAAATAATTTGTCTTATGTTTTCAAGTTATATCAAGACGATCAACTGAACTGAATTAGGAATCTAATGGGTTTTATTTTATATTTATTCAAAATCCACAGCTCTTATAAGTGTATTTAAGAAAAAACGAAATTATTAACTTACAGCTAATAAAATTATAATAAACTCCCTTACTAACAAGATTCCACGTCTTGTATTCAGGTGAACTACGGTGACGAGTGAGGATTTTTCATAAGAGAATAGAAAAAAACTCCACAAAATTTCACATGAAATACCATAACGCAGATTTGGAAAACATGTTTTAGTTAATATTCTACATCCGTGTGTTTCCATATATTAAGTGAATAGAACTATCGCAGTAAAATTTGTTTGCCAGTAATATTTTTATGTCAGCGTAATACGTCCACGGAACATTTATAACCTTCTCTTAGTAAAATACAAGAAGGACTCAACGTACGGTATTTGATAAAGCGCTACTTCAGAGAACAACTACTCTTATTGCTTTAATTTACCTGAGGAAACCCTGTAAGATCATTTTTATTGGTACTCCAATCTTATCTATGCCTTTTACATTACATTGCATCTAATATGTATATTTTAGTAGTTATTTATGCACTCATCTGGTGTAATGGTAAAGACGTCGGCTACTACACCAAGAGTCCCGGATTCGATCCCGTGCAGTACAATCATTTGTATGCATGAACATATCTGTTTGTATTTGTCTAGGTATTATTTATAAAATATGTATGTATTTACAAGAAAAAGTATATAAGTATGTTTGTCCGTTGTTTAGAACCCATATTACAGGTTATGCTTGGTTTGGGGTTAGATGGCGTTGTGTGTATGTCAGTGAATATTTATTTATTTAGTATAACTGTGTGCTGGGATATAGGGATGACTAGTAGTAAAATTATTAGATACAGAGGCCCTTATCTTATTAAACCTTCATCATCTGCCTGTAACGCCCCATGCAAAAAACAACTCTTCCCACACACACTGCAAAGCCATGAGGAGAATGGGCCGCCCACCACGCGGGCATAATGCAGATAAGTGGGTGGATGTTAAAACCTATCTTAGGATTGGAACCTTGTCCAAAGGCTTGACGTGCCCATTGAGCATGGAGTCATCATTTCGGACAACCAGTGATTTAGCTCCAGGTAATTAAATTAAACTGGAAAATCCCATAATGTAACTTTTTACTACGTTTCCTAGACCCTTACTAGACCACGGAGGCAGTTGCTTAATCCTTAAACCGCCCCTATAAGCGTCTCTGGCTGTCAAAGGTTAGGAGTGCCCCAATCGGAATCACGCGGGTATCATAGTGACAGTTGCTACTTAAGAGTAGGGCAAACAGTTTTCAGAGTAGGACGCAATGCTTAAAGACGAAAGTCTTTGATTGGTTCACAAGTTCGAAGAAACTCAACGCGCAATGGAGTGAGCTACGCTCGGTATTTCTCTTAGAGATGAGATCACAAATGATTTGATCCGTTAGAGAATTAAAGTCATCAACATATCCCGCCGGATTGGCAAGTTAAAGTATCATTGGGCTGGTCACGTATGTAACAGAACTGATGGCCGTTGTAGCAAACGAGTTCTGGAGACCGCGTCTTGGCAAGCGTAGCGTAGGACGTCCGCCGGCCCAATGGACCGACGACTTGCTAAAGGTCGCTGGTGGAGGCTGGAAGAGGAAAGCGGAGGACCGGGATATTTAGCACAAAATGTGGGAGACTTCTGTGGCATGCTCTCGCAGCTATACATTAGAGAATAATAAATAACGTCTATGCATTTTATCAAAAGTTAAAGCATCAAAGAAAAATACAAGATACAGTAATATTACTGAAACCTTAATGAGAATATATTACCTCATATTCTAAAGGTTTCGTATCGAGTTATTACGGAATGTCTTCACTTGAAGCCGTAAATATTACTCTTCTAATAAAACATTTTTATAGCCAGTGGAAGACTTAATTTTGTTTGAGCATTTTTAAGGTGAAAATGCTTCAGCCCATTCTGAATAGGATTTTTTTACAAATAAACACAACTATGCATAATAGAAGTTTCTAAGATTAGCGCGTTCAAACAAACTCTTCAGCTTTATAATATTAAGTATAGATAATTTTATATGTAGGTAATAACAATTAATAACTAAAAGCGACAATTCAAGCTTTAAAAATAATAAGTCCTAAATAAATGACCGTCGGATCAGATAAGTTAAGTTCACTTTTTTAAGGGTTCAGTTTGGTAAAACTTTGAAAACAACAACGTTAAAATCGGTTTCTTCTCCAAATACAATGAAAACGAGAAACCGCCCGCAGCGAACAGGATCGGCCGTAAACCGGTGTACCTATTCATAGTGTTGTATATAGCAATCTATAATTCAATTATCGATAAATTTCATTATTTATGTATGAGAAGTTAATGTGTAACGATTAGCGATCACGCAAGTAACACAATCGCATCGGTCAGCAATAAACAAAAAGCTCTATTTGAGAAACCTTTTCAGCATTATTTTTTAGTATGTGCATCTTCTCACTCACATTTACTATACTCCGTAGCGTGCCCAGAGATTATGAGTAGGGTATGCAAAGTGAGTGACACGAATCGCAAAAACAATAAATTATTTTTATTTTTGTCAAAATGAGTGCTTTGATGACAGATCGCCTATTGCTTCAAATCTGTAGAGGTAAATAGGCAATATGTTAAAATGTTGTCGATTTCCCGAGTTGTCTGGACGCACAGGGTATGCACTGTTTATTTGCAAATATGCAGTGTACGCTATTATCCTTACCATACTTGCCATATTACTCCATAATAGGAAGGATAGGAACATCATCATCAGCTCATTATACGTCCCACCGAGGGCACGAACCTACCCGTATAGGGTGATTAGGCCTTAGTCGTCCACGCGTCCCAGTGCGGTTGGACGATTCACGCACAATCTATGTATCTCTTCGCAGACATACATATTTCTGTCAATTACTCTCTTCAGTTACTTTTGCAGCTGACACGACACACTGTTTATCAAGATGCTGTTTTTTTGCGAAGGGTATATATACCATCGGTTTATCTCTATACGATATCTGCGACACTACAGTAACATTATTACAGTACTGTACTGATGTAATCAAATCCCTTCGTGCTTTGGATGCGTTAAACTGTTGATCCAGTTATTATCATTATGAAATTAAACTGTTATCACGAGGTGAAACAGTCCAATTTCTCCATATGCATATAATATGACATATTCGACTACAAGTATTAAATATGATCAAAATACTAAAGGGACCTTGCTTGAGAGTTGGATCATTAATCAAACATAGCCTGTCTTACCACTACCATATTTACCAAGAGTCATTAATTTTGTTGAAGTTGTATAGGAATTATTGATCAAAGAATTCGTTATTATTGCTTTTATAAATAGAATCGCCTCCGTATTATTGTCTTGCGAATTTAAATATAATAATATTTATATGTAGAAAAATTGTTTGGTATTACGTCTATATTGGTTTTAATTTATTAATTATAAGAATGTAATAATTTTTCTATACATATATAAGCTTTATAGGATTTTGAAATGACTATATATCGATAAACTCATAAATTATCCAACTATTTCCAACTCTACTCATGTTGTAGTTAATTTTGTGTGGTTCCTTTAAACCTGCTCCAGTATTAAAGTTTGAGCCTATAGTACATATTATATAGCTGAATTAATTTCGCAAGGACTGTGACACAAAAAATTATCTCATAGAAGGTAAAAATCCCCAGGTTTTCCCAAGACGCAATAGCGGTACATGGTGTATAAAAAAGGAAACTCGTATAAAAAAGACATTGCCGTTAAATTAATTGGCTTTGTTTAAGGAAGTTTAATTATTTTAAAACTTTGCGTAGTTCAAAAAAGTTAAACATTACTTCGTATTTGTGTCCTTTTATATTTGATTTATGATTATGGGTTACTTTTCGTCTCGGTATAAGGGCGCAGGGCAGTGTTGACAAAAAACTTGTTATAATTATTACCCTGTAAATTAAAACTAGTATCAGTTCACAGCGTCATGATTACATAATAACATAATTTTTATAGTTCTTCGCGACTGAAACAAGGAACTGGCTTTACGTGAATAATCCAACCTGTCTCTCTTAGGGATATGATCAGAAATGATTTAATCCGTAAGAGAACTACAGTTACCGACATAGCCTGCTGGATCAGCAAGTTGAAGTGGCAGTGGGCTGGTCACGTATGTCGCAGAACCGATGGAGCAGACGAGTTCTGGAGTAGAGTACGCGTTTTGGCAAGCGTAGCGTAGGACGCCTACTTACGCTTTTTTCTAGTTTTAAATCTAGTGGTCTAGACGTTTTTTAAGATTGCAGGTTGAATCACCTGATTGTCTATAGATGAATTTGATTCCGTGCTTCGGAAGACACGTTGATGCTGTTGGTCCCGGCGCTAATCTTAGTATAGTTATGTAAATATTAACGTGGAATAGTAGTCGCTCACACTCACCAATCCTTATTGGGCCCGCGTAGAGAGTTACGGCCCAAACTCCCCACAGCTATGTTGTGTAGGAAAGTCCGTTCCGTACAGTGAGACATAGACTAATTATAATGATGATACTTGTTACGGTACACGGCTAACCGGCTGAAAAGATTTTAATAAAATTAAGCTACCTGACACCCTGCATTATATAGGTTTTACTGCGGTATATTATCCAATACAGAGGGTAACTCCGCGAGGCACAGCTAGTTTTTCAACAAGTTTAATACTCAGGCATTAAGGTATAGTGATGAAAACAGTTTTCTTCATCAGCTCATTATACGTCCCCACCGAGGGGCTCGAGCCAACCCGGATAGGGTGATTAGGCCTTAGTCGTCCACGCGGGCCCAGTGCTGGTTGGACGACTTCACGCACAACCTTTGAATTTCTTCGCAGGCGTGCGTGAAGGTTTCTTCACGATGTTTTCCTTCACCGTAAGAGCGTCGGAGAACGTACATATATTTTGAAAATTCAAAAACATTTGGTACGTGACAGGATTTGAACCTCAGCCCTCCCGGTAGGAGGGCAACTGTCTACACCATTGAGCCACCGACGCTCCCCACGAAACGAAAACAGTTTTAATAAACCTAAAAGCTACATGAAAACGAGATTGCCTTGTAAATTGTCCAATTAATTTACAATTACATAAACGAGTTTCGGAAACATAAAATTGGGGCAATTTACTTATGCCAATTTTATTTTTACTTCTGACCAGAAATTAAGGGGCTGTATTGTAGGAAGTTGGACTCCAACTCTTTTATTTCATCTCAACTTTATTAACTTAGTAATCAAACGACTTTTAAAACTTTTGGAATCAATTGTTAATTATTGATTGAGTGTAGAATGGTAAGGTTTGTTAACTCAGTAAGCAGTTTAAATAATCTTATTATATATCATTATTATTAATAAAAAAAAAGATGTTGATGAATTATAAATTGTAATTGAATAATATTTTTGATATAACAGAAATACTGTATACAAATGACAGATATCACTATACAAAGCAAAGTTCAATCTGTCCGTTGCTATGTATAAATCCTTAAAATTCTATAGCTATTGTATATATAATTTTAAGATAAAGAATGTTTCAATGAAAAGTGTTCACGGGAAATAATGACATATTAAGCCGATTGCTGTTCCCACTAGACTACGGATGCATTTATTATTTTCTCAGTAATGAATTCCTACGTAACACTTGAAACGTTGAAAACTTTGAAAAACAATGAAAGTTTGTACAACATCTTAGTCCATTTAAACGTCGGCTAAGCGACGAAAAAAGGAGACTCATAAATAAACTAGCGAAGTGTGAAATTTTCCGAACCTTTCAACTTGAGAGTTTCGTGCTTCGGACCTTTGTGACGAGCTTGGGTTCAAGTGGCGATTTGGGGCAAGTTTTATACTTTGACTCACAAGTAATGATGTTCAATTATAGCGAAAAGTATGTACTTTAAGTAACTTTTGCTCTTAAGACACATTTCAGGGTAACGATTCTTAAGGGCTCGCTAAAGGCTTATTTTGAACATTTGAGTAAGTGGGAACACTTAAATAGTTGCGAATAGAAAACTTCATTTTTATGACCAAAAACAGTCGGTCTAAATAGATAATTTTATTACACTTAGTCGTCTATGAAGTTACCACCGCAGTGCCAGATATAGTCTCGTGAAATAGGAGTCTTATGCACTTTTGTGTTTCGAGTTGAAGGCACTGTAGCCAGTGAAATAACCGGGTGTAAGATACCTAACATCTGTTGTCTTGGTGCCGGTCGGACAAAGTGTGGAATTGATGGAGAACAATAACTGTTTATCAATTTGTGGTCTCAATCAATACCGCTTTGTCATGGTCAGGCGTATCACCTTTACCATCAGATGAGCTTCCTGACCGTTCTGAACATTTTGAAACTTATTTTTTTTAATTATAATAAAATATTTGTGCTCTTTAGCTCTGGTCGTCAAGAGTTTTATTATTTTGTTTTCTTAGTGTTTTTACAAAGAGTTTTAATGAGATGCAACGTTAGCTTAAAAATACCCTTTGAACTACGCTTAAAGAAAATAATGAGATACACGTTTTACATCGCCGGTTTAATTTTACTGTAGCTTTTAAAGTGCTACTTTAGTGCCTTCGTTGTATTCATTTCATTCTTGAACATAATTTAAAATATAATTATTACTGATGCAAAGTGCTCTAATTAATAATGAAATACATGTTTTAAAACAGATACAGAAACAAAATATGATGTTTCTCTGCTGTTTTAGGTGATAGCGAGGTAATTCGATAAAAATATAAATAAAACAGACTTTTCAGTCCTTAATATACTCAGACCAATACAGGCAGGCCAATATGATACTTGTAACAAGTACTGTAGGATATAAGGATTTCCATCACAATTTTTCCGGTACAAATATTGCTAAAGTGTAAGCGTAAGATGATGTACCTCAAGATCGACATAATATATATGACATACATACATATATATATGTATATATTATTATGTCATATATATATAATACACATATATGTGTATATATTATATATATATATAATATATAATATTATAATATAATAGTATATATATACACATAGCGCTTTGGTCATGGTCAGAGCGTATCACCTTTACCTATCAGATAGCTTCCTGACCGTTCTGAACATTTTGAAACTTATTTTTTATTAAAATAAAAATTGTGCTCTTTAGCTCTGGTCGTCAAGAGTTTATTATTTTGTTTTCTTAGTGTTTTACAAAGAGTTTTAATGAGATGCAACGTTAGCTTAAAAATACCCTTTGAACTACGCTTAAAGAAAATAATGAGATACACGTTTTACATCGCCGGTTTTATTTTACTGTAGCTTTTAAAGTGCTACTTTAGTGCCTTCGTTGTATTCATTTCAATCTTGAACATAATTAAAATAAATTATTACTGATGCAAAGTGCTTAATAATAATGAAATACATGTTTAAAACAGATACAGAAACAAAATATGATGTTTCTCTGCTGTTTTAGGTGATAGCGAGGTAATTCGATAAAAATATAAATAAAACAGACTTTTCAGTCCTTAATATACTCAGACCAATACAGGCAGGCCAATATGATACTGTAACAGTATGCTAGGATATAAGGATTTCCATCACAATTTTTCCGGTACATAAATATTGCTAAAATGCGTAAAGAGATGTACCTCAAGATCGACATATATATATGACATACATACATATATATATATGTATGTATGTCATATAATATATATACACATATATGTATATATATATTATATATATATATATATATATATATATATATACATATATGTATATATATATATATGTATATATATATTATTACCTTGTTAATACCTTGTTAATCGTGTAGGTACACAAAAGTGTCTAGCTAGTGACTAACCATTCGAACGATGGTATTGAAAGTTATTGGGAGACGACTATGTTCAAGAGGGAACATATATTATCTGTTATGATAGCCATGGTACCTATATATACCTGCAATAAAACATGTAAGCGTCTTCTCATCATCATCATCATTACAGCCTAATTATGTCCACTGCTGAACGAAGGCCTCCCCTAATGATTTCCACGCGGACCGATCCCTTGCAGTTGACATCCATCTGCTACCCCACCTTAACCAGATCATCCGTCCATCTGGTTAGGGGTCGGCCTACGCTTCGCTTTCCGTTACGTGGACGCCACTCGAGAACCTTTCCGCTCCATCGGCCATCAGTTCTACGCACTATGTGCCCTGCCCACTGCCACTTCAATTTGCTAATCCTCTGGGCTATGTCGGTCACCCTAGTTCTCCTACGGATATCATCGATTCGGTAGGGATTTTATCGCGTAGGGAGACACCTAACATAGCCCTCTCCATAGCACGCTGAGCAACCTTGAGTCTATTCAAGCGTCTTCTACTAGTACAGAATTAATGTCAAAGTTTCATAGTTAATTACTCAGTTATACTAGTATAACTTATGTCAATATGTCCCCGGTGATGTGAATAACGATCTTGTCTACACCATTTCCCAAGTAACTTAGATTGGGTCGACTCGATTAACATATTAACGCGAGCGAGATCACATTCCGGTCTGATAACTTACAAGGAGTATATAAGAGGCGACGTGTTAAATATACAGGGATATTGCAAAGAAGAAATCAGGGATAAAAAGTATTTGATGGTTTGATAAAACTTTGCATACTTATGTAAACTTAATAATTTAAAGCAAAAATTTATAGTTTTTGTGTGATAGTGATAGTGGTTGCCTGTAACAATAAAACATCAATCGTGTCTCGAGTGCTGTCCGCGAATGTGTTAATGTATCTGTCATCTCCTGGATATAGGTCTAAAATGATTAGGGTCAGAGGTCGCGGTGGATTTATTTTCCAGTCACTATCGGCGTAGCTAAAGTCAGGGGAATTTTTTTTTTACTATTTCAAAGGTCAGCAAATGAATACTGTTTAGGACACTCGCAACTCCTAAGGAACGTGACTAGCTTACTTGACTTTAACCCTTTGACCGCCAATGACGCATTAAAGCGCCAGACACAATAGATTTTCTATTGTGTCTGGATTCCCGGCGCTTAGTGAATTAAATGCTGGCGCCATCACACTATGAATATTTCGGTATCTGAAGTTTTTCGCAAATTACATCACTTCTCATAATAATATTGAGAGGGTCTAAGGTTACATTCTTTCAGTTATCCGTTGAGATCAAGATAAATTTTATCTCTGGCATATATACCATCCTTAGCATGCGTGCTGATCATGACATTGCCGAAATTCTGGCAGGATCAAGGTGGCACTATCAATTGATTTAGATCACACATATGTACAACCGACGACTTGCGAAAGGTCGTGGTGGAAGCTAGATAAGAAAAGCGGAGGACGGGATATCTGGCGCAAAATTGGGGAGACCTATGTCCAGCAGTGGACTGCGAAAGGTTGAAGAGAGATATATATATATAATATATGTACAACATGAATACTGAAAGGAAATATATTGTTAAGTAGGTAGAGAGGCCTTCATTCAGCAGCGGGCATAATACTTAGACTGTAAAGATGATGATGATAGGTACAATTGGTTTCATTGACGCAACAAGTTTTCAAACTTAAAAGAGGAGGAATTTTAGTTTTTCTTACATTTGGGACTGATCATGTTGCCTCTTACAATTTTCAGCACGTATCTTTTGCCATAAGCATCATAAACTAACTTCAAGTGCTGTTAAGTTTATATATCTCTGTACGTGTATAAAGAACAACTTTGAAAATATACGAGTAATATCAAAGTAGTACCTATACGTAAGCGGTTTTTAAGGGCTGAAACGATAAATAATCAACTGTTATTATTTACAACAGTATGTTTATTGGTTGTAGATTTATGAGGATCTTTGCTTGCAGACTTATGTTTAAATCTTTGTCGTTATTTTTTATTCATAGTATCTTATACCTAGACGTTAAAACATCGTGAGAAACCTGCGTACGCCTGCAAAGAGATTCAAATGTTGTCAAGAAGTCGGTCAAACTGCACTAGGCCCGGTGGACGAAGGCCTATACACTCTATACGGATTGGCTCGTGCCCCTCGGTGGGACGTTTATGAGCTGATGATGATATAACACCTTAACGACACAGTATCATTTAACAATACCATCTGAAAAGCGATACTATGTCGTCTAGGTATACACTGTATCTGTCTTGAGCGTGACACTTACTATCAAGTATGTGTAAAAGTAAGAAAATATATAATGATTTCATTAATGGCCAAACACTTCTTACAAATAAAAAGTAAGTATGTTTTGAATTTAATGTATCAAATGGATCATTAATAAATAACAATTTACGAACAAAGGTGAAGTCAGAACAACAATTACAATTAAATTGTCACTTAACATCAAGACCTCAAACTTTACGATTTAACGAGAAAAGTTTGGAGTCTCCATCAAAAACTTGAACGATTCACGAGTCGCCATAGCGACGGGCATGATTAAATATACATTTGTAAAATTATTTCCAATTCAGTAACGCAATACAGAAGAACCAATGGTCAATGAGGCGGGAGGGCTTACTTTTTATGTAACTAAGTGAACAGGGCGGTCAGGACGCTCACCTGATGGTAAGTGATATACCTGACCACGACAAGCATTGAAGCGACCGTCACCCGAGACAACAGATGTTAGGTCTCTTATACCCAGTAATTTCAATAGCTACAGTGCCCTAATCCCGAAACATCAAAGTGCATAGCACCCTTAACTGACGGGACAATATCGGGCACTACCTACCGAGACGACTAAGTACCAAGTCTACCACCAATTAAAACTTCCGTTGACGTCCACGATACAGAAAAATAGGGGCATTTCCATATGGACTAAACATTACGGATAAGGATGTTAACTGGTATTTTGGATGATAGGGATCAATTCGCATGACAGTGATCTTTATTTAGCTTTACACCTTTTATACGCTGTATGTATGCATTTATCTAATGATCTTAATCAACGTTTATTACAACAACACAAGGCAATGCAAGGCAAAGTTTCGACACGGGAAGATACTGCATTTATATTTTTTCTTTTATGTTATCTGTATTTTTCACCTTTGCGTACTTGTTCATTGTATGAATTTCCTGTTCCTTGCTATTTTTTCTTTTGTAACGTCTTTCTTTATGATTTGTTGTATCTAATAATGTCAAGGTCAAGTCAAAACATTTTATTTCAAAATAGGCTTACAAAAAGCACTTATGAACGTCAAAAAAAATATAATAAAAAACAATTAAAATACTAAACTAAAAATATGTTTTGATGCTTTGAAAAAAGCGCTTCAGTGGTTTGGCCTGTTGAGAATGGATTGCCTGTTGAAAAATTAATGGTAGATAGTGTTATCTTTAATATATTACAAAAGGGATCTTTTTTCTTTTTTTTTAGGGGCCCTGTACTAGTGCTAACAACAATATATAGCCAAATCTCACAAAAAAATATAAAGATATAAAGTATAGCGACTTAAGTCTAGACGCTAGGGAGTCCGAAAGGGTGGAGGTGTATAAATTCGTTTGCACGAGCACCTTAATCTGACCTATTTCTCTCGCAATAGCTAGAACTACCTTGCCTTATTTTAAAAAGGTTTTCATATTAAATTGATTGCTATTATTCATCATCTCCTTCCAGGTCATCATCAGTCCATCTGGCTGGGGTAAATACTATGCCATTGACGTAGACGCCACTCGACTTGTCGGTAATTTTAACATACCCCAATATGCATTGGGTCCGCGTGTTCTTATAGCTATATACCCTATACCTAAAGCCTGTGCCCTGAAGTGGGCCGTTATAGGCTGATGATGATGTTGGGGAAAAATTCCGATCTCTCCATGCTTATTTAAAATAAAAAAATTTTTCTCCCAAACTCATGGTCGTTCTCTTCGCTTTACACCGTTCCAATTTTTTTGTCCAAGTCGTTCACACTTCAGGCAATGCGGCTCTAGAATGACTTGCCAATGAAGATAAGGGTATCATCCACGAAGGCGTCCTTTAAAAGGAAAGTTTTGGACTACTTCCCTTCGAATATATATGTACATTAATGTTTGTATATTATCTATATAGGTATATATTTCAATTGTTTTTCCTTTAATAATTAATATTTTCAGTACCGTTTTATGCTTCTATTTTTAATTGATATCTTTGTCTATCTTTGTAGTTTTATTGTATTTTTTTTTAACCTTCTTTGTCTCTTTTACCCATAAATATTTTTTACCTATTGTTAATTTTCTGTATGGGCTTGTGGTAAACTGGTTGAGAATAAGCATTAATAGGCATTAAGTCGGAAGTCCGCTCATGTACTGTTGTTTTTTGTAACGGTGCATAAACATTTAATAAATTTGTGGAAAGGCATACGCACTCGCTTAGACTGAATCAAATCATGATCTATAGATATGTATCGCTATACATACTTGGCTACAGGACAATTTCTTTACGTACAGTAATGGCGAGCGCACTGTGGAGGCCCTTACAATAAACCTCAGAAACCTTTTAACTGGGGTCTTTCATTGCGGTCTAAGACGCATGTATGCTGTTTCAAATGTCCTATTAAGATCAATTTAAGCGTAGATTCTGGCGAATGCATGGTTGGCCTTAGTAGTTTCATATGTACTCTTATATACGAGTAGTATTAAGTTACATCAGAAATTCCCGGCTTCATTTTATCAAGATATAAATTGTTACTAACCGATTTACTATGAATGTAAGTAATCATATGTTTTTCATAAACTTAACATAAAAGTATAAATACCCCTGTTGTATTGAGGTAGATGAAATCACATCTGTGTGTAACAGTGATGTGTGGCATAAGGAATTTAGGTTCCATTATTCAGGAATTCCTTTGCCATAATAATATTTGATCACGCAGTCATCAGCTAGGTGACTAAAATATTATATCCGTGCTTCGGAAGGCGCGTTCAGTCCTGGTCGAACTTACTCGTAATAGTAGTTGTTAACATCCTCTAATAAGCATTTGGCGCGCATAGTGAGTTCTAGCTATTCTCTCAATATTCATCGTATAGGTCCCACAAGGGCAGAGATTGATTATGCTTGAGAGTTCAGTAGACACTTAATTTTTTGTGGGCTAAGGGTCCGAATGTGGAAAAAACCTGTTAAAAGGCCTATACCCGAATAATAATATAATAAGGACAGTTAATTGATTTCTTAGATACTTTGAAACGACTACGATAGCAAATCGAAGTATTTGTTATCTTCCAATGTAATGTTCAGTTATTATTATTAAAGATTAAGGTTTGAGCTGGTGGATTGAGTGAAAGCCACGTAGTTTATATTGTTTTTAGGGTAGATAATAATGCCGTCTAGTAATTAACGGTACTCGTATTGTACAGTGAAGTATAAGTTATTATCTGGTACAATATGTATTATTAGTATTTCTCAGTAATATGCTACGTGATATTACTATTAATGAGGATAGAATATGAGAAGAGAGGTAAAGTACCTTACGGCCTTATTCGCTAAATTATGAACAAATACTACTCTTTGTTAATTGTGTTGTAATACTCCTAAGTGACTATTATTAGGTCGCTTCTTACAGAATTTTTTCAGAAGCGTATTCAGATAAAAATAGATTTGAATAAAACATTGTTTCTTCATTTGTGTTTCCCGAAAAGTAAAATCTCGGAATCACAAATCCGGTACGTTCATAGGTTTTTATCAAGATGACTGTTGTGTTTTTCAGACAACTCCGCTTTGATTATAGTTGTAAAAAATGGCAATAGAAATAGCAATAATGATAAAATCACAGTTCGCCGACATGGAAAGTTAAAAAGCATTTATTTACAAATTGAGTTTGAAATAAGAGTGCAATCAGAAGCTATATTGATGTTATGGAATGTATTGGATCACGGCCTTCTGAATGGCGACAATGTTTAATTGATTCAATAACACTTGTCTGTTTGAATTGATTGCTTTATTTGTGTGTCATATAACTAAAGGAATACTTAAGCTCTAATTAGTAGAAAGTTTGATCTGTAATCAAATCAATTTGGTGAGTATATGAGTATAGTTATTTTAAGTTGCTATAATTATAAATACTAAACATCAAGAATAGTTAATTTATTTTTAAATCATAAGCCTCATATTTGATAAGCATCACATCGTTAAATTTAGTTGAGATCCTGTTCATATCGATATATATAAGATTCTTTGTGATTGCGAAGGTTCTTTGTGAGCTGATGAGGATGAATGAATCGGTATTGAGTGATTGAAAGGGGAGTACTGAGCGTTGTGTGAGATACTATAAATAAAAATATTATTTAGATTTATCCGTTCCTTGACAGAAATAACACACTACTGACGATTACGTACTAAAGTTATGAAATAAAATCTTGTTTCAGTATGTTAGTCTAGAAGATCGAAATCACATCAATATGGAAAAACAGTAGGTACTGAAAAACATTTTTTTCCATTAATAAACTTTTATCACAGAAATATTTTATCAAAGATTCCGATACGAGGATGTTCTTTCATGAGGCTTCAATGTAATTTCTTCTATCAAAGAAAGTATTTGGTTCCATTTGCGAATGAGATATTATGTGTTGTTTAAATTTATTAGGAGTATATTTTCGAATATATGCTAAGCTTTTATTTTTAAATGTTGCAAAGATCATTAAAATTTAATATATAATGGTGATCTATTCATGTTATCATTGAAAATTATACACTGGTGAAATTCCCGCCTTGGGAAGGAGGTTAACGTTCTGATGTGTTTCTTGTTTATATAAAAATTAGTGATGACTGATGATGACACAGTTGAATTATTCATAGGGTTATTTCACCTATCTATTTGGTTATTAAAATGTGATTCAATTAAACCAACAATCATATTACATGAACCACGTGTTTTGAAAATGGGAATATTTGTGTTTCTTAGATTTTTTTATAAGTAATGAGATACTTGCTAGATTTTAATAATGCCAAGATTTTGCAATATTCGAATAAATGAAATATTAGTCACATATTAATATCAAACAAAATGAAACAACTTTTAGTATCACTATCTTTAGTTTACAAAAATAATTCTAAAATATGTACAAATGGTCTGGTAATTTTTAAGGCGCATCATCTCTGATAGGTAAGTATTGGGGTCTTCGGTAAATCGGTCGTCGTTTTAGCTGTGCCGGGACAGCTTCTACTGAAGATCTGGATTGAGCGACATTAGGGTTTAACGCACTAACTGGGACAGGCGTTACAGAGTACCCTGCAGCCACCAAAGCCGCAAACTCCTCAGGAGTATAAGCTTTGTTGTTTCTTGGAGGAGGCAGACGGACTCGCTGTTCATCTACACTTTGACTGTGTTGCTCAATGTTGACATCTAAGTGCTGTTGCTCTAATCTAGGTTGCTGTGCTGGTTGTAGTCTCAGCTTCTTAGGGCCAGATTCTTGCTTACATAAATAGCTGAAGAAGGAGCCTTCGTTGCTTCAATGGACCTTTGTTGCTCCGGTCTCAGGGACATGGGAATATCGAATCTAGCACGTTGTTCATGCTGTCGGTAAACTGGACGAAGGTAATACTGTTCGCCAATAATTTGAGCTGGCTGTGGGGGAGATGGCAGGTCTACGGGATCGTAAATTTTTACGGTGCGCATTTTTTCGGGTCTGATAACTTTCAGGTAAGACACTGGCCTTTCAACACTGGCGGATGGATTCTCTGTTCTTGTCTGGAGGCTGAGGTCGTGAGCTTCCACAATTCTGTACTGCTTTGGGGAAGCTTCTGGCTGTGGTTGTTTGGTACTGGGGTACTAATTCTGTATGCGAGCTGAGCGCGAGGTTGTTGTTGTATTTGTTTAGTTTCGGTGCAGGAACAACCTTTAGTCCTTGTAATTCAGGACGCTCGTAAAGGACTTGCTGCAAAGCAGTTGAAGAGACGCACGTAGCGTAAGGCTTGTACGGGTCTTTGAGGCTGAGGTGCTTGACGATATTGCTGCAGAGATTGCTGCTGGAGTTGTTGTTGTGCCAGTTGTTGCTGATGCAGTTGTTGTTGTTGCTGCTGCTGAACATTTGTTGTTTCGATCAGGTACTGTTGAGGTGCTGTAGAGGCTGAAGTAGGGCTCACAACTTTACTGCGAAGTTTGTTAGTCTTTTTGATTGGCTTTGTGATGTATCTGTCAATCTGAAAAAGAAAAATATTGGTTTATTAGAAAAACATAGCCTATGTTAATTCTACGCCATAAAATTTTTCGCAGCATTTATTACCTCGAATTTGGATTAAGCAGTAATTTTCATCTTTTGTGTCTTAAGCCTATTCTTATATTATCAGTGCGTGGTACTCTAAACTAAAAAATGAACTCCAGCATGGCAAAAGATAAATCCTAGTCAACCCAATTGTATTATTTTAATCAATTTAAATGATGCTGTTTAGTTTTATTACCATTCACCACATGATAAGAAATTTTAACCTACAAACAAGCTTAATATATTTTTTCTAGAAGCTATTTGATTCTATTTATTATTTTATAGAAATTAATCTTAAAGACAAATGAAATTGCTACGTAGGTAGAAGCTCGTTACTTTCATTTACAAATAAATCTAGGCAATTTGACTTCGTAGCTGTATCTGACTTGATTATATTTATTTTCTGTAAACATAGGTATCAAAAGCCTTGTGTATCGGATGTAACCTATGGAAATAATTAAGTTCATTGGTAACAATCTGCGGCTTTGTCAATTTAATTTAAACGTAACTATTTTAGATTACCTGTTGGTGCTGAGCAGCCAAATTAGGGGCAGATGTTTGCTGTATCGGTTGAGGTTGAGAATATGACTGTCTGGGTTCTTCGGCCTGACTTGCAATAGTGCTAGAAGTTCTTGATCAAATGGCTGAGGGCTGGCGCCAGTGTCACTAACAGACAGAGCTGCCCCCACAGAAGCTTCACCGCCATTGGAGGAGTAATGAGGACGAGCAATGACGGCATGAGAAGGCTGAAGCTGTACCTGTGGCATGATTAAAAATCTAGGTAAGGAAGACATTCAATCGAAATTTTATAAATTTTCTGTCTCTGTTAATGGCATAAATTACAAGGCTTATATTTTTATTTCGACTAATTGTTGGCTTATATTGAACATATATCTTTCTTATCATATCATTAATTTTATTTTATACGTTCTTAATTATTGTATTAGCGTGGTAGAAATTCTACCACCTACAAATTTCATCCATAAAATACAAAATCTACCCAGTTGGGAAACCATGTTATGAAGTAATGATTTTGAATTGCTAACTATGCAGCAACAGAAATAATTAGTGGACTATTTATATTCCGGATTTGCAAAATCCAACTTACTTGTCGTGCGGCTTGAGGCTCAAGATAGAACACTTGCTGAAGGCTCTGCTTTTGGTCCTGTTGTGATGGGACGTATAGTTGCTGAAGAAGCTGGTCACTGCCAACAGGTGCTTTTCTCTCAGGCTGCAACTCCAACAACTCCTGGGCGTTCAGGGAGAACACTTGGCCTGGACGATATTCCTCGTTGTCTCTGCTGGAAGAAGAAAAGCAGCAATTCAAGTTCTGTTTGCTTTTATTTGGATACAATAATTCAAAATTAAAAAAAAAAGGAAATCTCATTAATTTCTCTACGGGTTTTGTACAGATTCGAACCCAAACCAAACTTGCATCCTGCTGCATAGTTGAGCTTGGGTTTGATACCTCATAATCCAGTGATTTTCTGTTGAGGATACTTAGCTGTCATGATGCTAAGTAAAAAATATGGGGAATGAATATCTTAAGTCGAAAATCTTGGTTCCTGGTGAATCCAAACAAGCTAATCAGTTTGTCAATAATACTCGTAACTTCTGGATATTTGAACTTTTAACTTTTAATATATAAGTCAAGTAAAACTGGTCACAAGAAACTATCTGTAAATGAGGACATACAAACAATGAATGTGAAGTGTAAGGTGAGCGTTGAAAAGCAAGTTGAATGGGAAACGACATCGATAGGAGTACGTCGATTGAAATGGCTATTGTTCATATGATCACTAAAGGAAGTGGAAGTGAGAAACTTTGTTACTCAGTAGGTAAATCAGGAGAAAAAGAAATTTATTTAGACACATTTTTTATTTACAAGTAATAAAACAAAATAACCGTGAAATTTTTATTCTGTTATGGAGATTGTAATCATAAGCAGTTACCATATAAGCTTCATATAAAATCTACTAATTAGGTGTAAGTATATTTGCTGTACATCTCATATGTCTGTACCCAATACCTACAGTTATGCTTTTAGCATACAGTGTGTTTTTAAAATAAAGACATGCTTTGTATTCCTATTTTTTATTTTCCATAAATGTATTTCGGGCCATATTCATTTTTATAGTAAATATGTTACGTGAAACGTATCTATACACAAAGTATCTCTGAAACTGACCGCGATTTACTATGTTTATTTTTTAATTTTATCTACGTCGCAAAGTATTAGCTACTTTGGTTAGGTATCCCGCAAGATAAAAAACCTTAGCTCATACCATATCCAGCCCAAAATATATAATAAACAACAAAGCTAATTATTTCATTAAAACTAAAATTAATTTTCAATATTTAGATAATTTCTTACCTTATTTTTTCATCTTCCTGGTTTTCTTCAACTGGCGCGACTTGTTCCTGAAAGAGAAAATTTAAGTTAACTATTTCTTACAATATAGGTTGAATTCGTAATCATAAAATAAATATGAGTAAAGTAACAAAAACTATCATTGCAAAAGGCTTCTGTCTATATACAAATGCAATTGTACAGGACGATAACTTATCTGGATTTAAATTAAGGATTAATACGGTTTCAGATGCATTCCGTATTTGGTTTACTGCTAATAACCTCAGAGTGAACACCAGTAAGACTAAATGAATATTATTTAAAACTGATAAATCTGCCAAAGTTAATTTTAGTTGTGTTTTCGGTGATGCAGAAGTAAAAACAGCAGAGGTAACTAAATTTCTTGGTGTACAGCTTGATGATAGATTAACATGGAAACAAGAACTAGTAAGCATTGAAAAAACTGTTAGCTCTGCTTGCTACGTACTTAAAAGTATTCGTGATGAAGTTAATATCCACCACTTAAAACTAGTTTACTATGCGTTAGTCACACAAAATGCTGTATCGCTGCTTGATTCCACAAGCAGCGATACAGCATTTGTTCTGGGGAGGAAGCTATAAATACAACATTAGTCGTGCTTTTGTACTGCAAAAGAGGGCAATAAGAACTATGGTGCGTATTAAGCAGCAGGAGTCGTGTAGGGGAAGCTTTAGAAATCTTAAAATTTTAACAGTACTGTCCTATATATTTTTTGTAATATTGTTTTTTTGCCAAACATATACGCGATTATGAAACTGAGGAAGAGAGGTATAAGAGGGAGGAATCACGAAGGAAAGACTTTCAGAATAAACTGATTCCTACACTTAATGTGGTTAAACATTGTTCGTGTCTCTTTCAGTAAAATACAATTGTTTAATTTATTACCAATCGAATCAAAAATGTTATTATACAAAAATGAGTTTAAGCACAAGTTAAAGGAATTTCTTATGGAAAAGTGTTTTTACAGCTTTGATGAATTTCTACTACAAGATATTGTAATTAGTGACATCTATGTTTCAATTTAGATAATCATTATTGTACGTTATTTATTTATGTGAATTTTAAATCAGACTGATAATTATTTTGACATTTTAATTGTGCTATTTTATCATCCTTTTTGAATATGATTGTGACTTTAGATTATTTATTAAAACTGGACATGTATTTTTCATTCATATTGACATTTCAAACACAATGTATATTCTTTGTGAATAAATTAATTGAAATTGAAATTGTCGAGCAAAGGACTTACTTGGATATAATGGTAAAAAATAAAGCAAAGACTTAGTTTAACAATTAAATTTATAGTCAAAACTAAAACTGTTTTTAAGGGATGCCTATTTTGGGATTTCCAGTAATAATATCAAATAAACCTAAGCTAATTATGTTAGTAAAAACTGACCAAGAAATCATTATTGTGATAAATAAACCGTGCTATTGTCACTACTGAGTATAACTCAATGATTGTGACCGACCTACTTTCGCAGTAATTTTCACTAACAAGTTGTTAATGGATTAGTTTGTACTTATGGAACCCAGATGCCATATCTGTGTATACTAACATTTATTTCCACGAAATCAGTTCGACAAATTGCAACAATAGTATTGACTTGTTATAAATCCAAAAGTCGTGACAATGGACCGTTTCACCATTTACCCGTTCAAAAACCGTGGAACCGCCGGAAGGTGGCCTCCGTGCACACAGAATGCTCGCAATAAAAACAATTGAAGTGGAAGTGGTCCCGACAAATTAACGGTGTGACAACAGCGCATGTCATAATGCCGGCCGTAATTATGTATTACATTAGATGCGCGTGCGGTGAAAGCCGAGGAAAACGGAGACAATGCGTTGCGATTAGCGGGCATTTTCGAAACGATGGGCGGAGCGGATGCACGCGGTCTTCGCGTATTACTGCCACCTTGACTGACTGATATTGGTATTTTTATCAGGTAAAGAAAAAAGGTGATAAGCGAATGTCCTTTTCCCAAAATGATATAATTATTTAAAAAAAGGTATTTTATATTTATTTATTTACCATTTATTTATTTAAAAACATTATCTTACAAACTAACAGATATGATCCAAAGCGCTTATAAGAGTAGTCATGGTATTATACGTACAACAATCAACAGAATAAATAAGATGCCAACATAAATATTGTTTATAATGTTAAATGATTTCAAATTTCATAGATCAAATGTCGTTCGGTGAAAATAAAATAACAATGTTATATTCATATTTTTATACTTTTTATTGAAAAGTAGTTTTAAATGAAGAGCTTAAGTTATTATTATTCGTACGAACACAAATTAACTCACCTTTATAACAAAATAAAGTTAACTACGTATACGATGCAATAAAAACTCATGCATCATATAGAGCAATATATATTGCCTAAACTAGGTCGTTGGTGGATGCTGAATGAATACAGACAATAACTGAGGTATCTGGTGCAATATTCCAAGCTTCTGGAGCATACCAAGGATACGATCTAATGAATGTTGACTACTAAGGATTGATCACTATGGAAATCTTAAGAAGAGCCCTTTGAATAACATTGAAGACAATATTATAGTATCTACAGGATGAAATTGAGAAAATTGGCATTTTTTTCAAAAAAGAACCCTAAACTACTCTGGATTTCAAGTACTTCCCTAAAATATGAGGTAAATCTTTTGATCAAATATTTTTTAAAAATCCTGTAAACCATTTAGCGAATGATCAATAATGTATATAAAATAAAATAAATACAAAATGTCGACTTTTTTTCATTTAATATGGGAAGAGGCGGGTTCACGCGCGGTGTGCCAGAGAGAGCGCAGGCGCGCTGAATAAATTAGTACGAACTAAAATAACTAACGCATTGCTCAATACAATGCGATAATTTATTTAATTATCATTTATTTTGTGAAACTTTTATGAGAAATCTACATGGTATTAGGTTACTATAAAATATTCCATAATATGAGTACAATAATAGGTCGAATGGGAGGGTGTTAATGATTGAAAATTCAAATCATGACGATGACAATTAAATATTACACTTCAAATACATCAAAACTTCCTAGTTGAATAGTATGAATGAACCGGGAAAAGTTACTTTCAATGCAATAACCAGTAAATTGCATAATTGATGTAACTGCATGCCAAGTCATTGCATGCAGTTTTTAAACAATAGAGCCATATGCCTATTTGACGGATAGTAAACTCGACATAATATCACCATAAAGCTTATATACTCTTATCAAGATTTTTGTAAATAATATCACGGTGTAATATAATAAATAACGTTGAAACAGGTTTCCCTCTACGAGTGTGTTATCTTAAAAAAAATTAACGATCGTCTATCCGATAGGCGTCGGTGGCTCATTGGTGTGAACTGGTGCTTTCTGATCTAGAGGGTGCAGGTTCAAACCCCACCGCGTACCAATGTCATATCGAATTTTCAAAATTTTATGTATGTTTATCCGACGATCTTACGGTGAAGGAAAAAAGATGGTGAAGTCAATCAATCCGCTCTGGGCCCGCGTGGACGACTAAGGCCTATACAAAGCTCGTCCCCTCGATAGGGACGTTTCATAAGCTGAGATGATGATCCGATAGAATGGTCATCAACTCATCCAATAAACGAAATATTTTTAATATTGGGCGCTTCCTTTTCAATAGGCCCAACCCTGCAGAAAATAATTGAAGCGCCTAAATTTTCAACAATTTAAAAAAAGTGGAATGGCGTTATAAAATCAATTTATTCGCATTGAACATGTAACAAAAGCTTATAATAATTAATGACATGGGTAGTTAGAAGTGCTGCATAAGCCACAAGAATATCAAAATGTACCTAGTTATACGTATAACCTCCTAAGGCATGTCAAGATTTGAGATGGCTCTCTTAAATATCATATGGGATAAGATAAGTAGTTGTCTTCCCATAGTTGTCTAGAATAATATAATCTAATAATAAAATAAAATAATTTGGTTATTGTATATTAATGCGGTTGCTTGTTAACTTTTCTTGGATAATGTTATCCTAACCTACGAACTGTTATCCTAACTACGAACCGTGTAAAACGGTATTTGCGTTAGTCTTGAATAGATATTTGTAGAATGTATAAGGCATTGATTTTTCTCACTTCAAGAAATAAATCATTTTCTACAATGTGATATTACTATTACTTCCGCTGATATTAGATATGCGATATTTAATAAAATGACAACCCTAAATACCAACCCCTAAATTATCTCATAGCCAATTAATATAGTGCGTAGACAGGTGTGCTTAATTTGAGTCATTGGAGTGGTAGTTGGAAGCCAATTTAATGTCTATATTAACAATAAGTGTCCTCACTTTACATATTTAAAGCACGTAATTTAGGCTATCTTCAATTTCAAATTCAATTTCGGAATGAATTTTAAGCCTATAGGTTTAAAATTCTTCGCCTTGTCTAAGGGAAAGGAATCTTCATGTTTAATTTATGCCTTCATTAGTACCATGAAAATTGAAATGAATTGAATTTCCGTCCACAGGCTTTGTTCAACGAACATAAAATACGTGAACTGATTCAATTAACGTAAGAGTATTAAAATTGATTGAAACAGTTTATTAACTATACATTTTAAGGAAATTTATATTGTGCCCATCTAATTAATAATACCTCAATAAACGAGTGTAATGTTCAAAATGCTTCTCAAGAGTAACGACACCTGATTTTATAGAAGAAAATGTTCTAATTAAACCTATAAGAAACTTGGAATTTAGTAAAAAATAACAGCTTCTTTATTATGAAAGCTAACAATCATGTCTTGAGAGTTAAAATATATCTTCAATTTCGTATGATACATATAAACATAGTAACACGGCTCGCCTGATCATACAAGAGTTAACTACTATAATACCAAATGGTTAGAAATTAACAATTATTGATCTTCGATATTAAATTAATCTAAAAATATTAAACTCAAAGGAAACTAACTGACTGACATAGGTAGTGATCTATCAACGCACAGCCCCAATCACAACACAGATCAGGCTGAAATTTGGCATGCAGTTAGATGATATGACGCAGGCATCCGGTAAAAAAGGAGTTTGATTAATTTTACCCCGAAGGAGATAAATTAGAGGATGAAACTTTATGAATTTTAAACCGATCATGCTGATACCTATCTAGCGACCAGTCGTAATTTTATGTATATCACGACTTTTATTCCTGAGACCCCAAGCTCTCTTTATTAAAAACTCTTATCAAAGGTACTGTGACCGAAATACAACTTCAATGATTCTGCAATGCTTAAAAACGTTAGTCTTTAAGCAATGAGTCCTTCTCGTACCAACTCCGGACAACTTGCGAAAGATCGCTGGTGAAGATTGGGTGAGAAAAGCGTAGGACCGGTATACCTATGTCAAGTAGTGGACTGCGAGAGGTTAAAGCGAAGAATAATGCTAGAATCACTAGTGTTAAATATTATCTCGATTTGTCAATTTAAATAAATGATGGCTCGATGGTTGCACGCTTTAAAATAAAAATGCAGCAATTTCTGAGATCTAACCTTGGTGTACAGTACGTTTTAGCTGGAATAGCAGTCATTTATGTTCTGTAGAACCTATTATCACCGTATGCGACAAAGAACAGTGTCGCAACACTATCGCTGGCTGTTTCATCCGCAGTTACGAAATGGTAGCATACCTGGACAACGTGTTATTAACGGTTGCGATAACGTTGTGTGACGTCCTGCCAAACTGTTATTTCGTGCACTCATTATGACGAATGTAGAAATATCGTTTTAGTCTTAAGTGGTGGAAAATTGTTTTTTTTTATTGCGATAACTGTATATTTGATTAAACGCATTTCGATTGACGTCACCTTTGATTTTATTTTAGTATTTGCAAGTATGTGCTAGACCTATGTGCAGTAGTGGATTGTGATTGGTTGAAGGGAGAAGGAACAATATCCTCAGAATGTATGACGTAACAGACTGAGACTTCTAATCCTAGAAGAAATTCCTTAGCTCCAAGACATAGCTTTTGTTTCATCTCTCCTCTTTAAGAGTACTTAGTAAATAAAATTATCTTAATATTAGCCTAACACATTTGCTTCAGGCTGGATAAATCGTGGATATGTTTGAAAATATTTGATTTATAGACTGAATATACGTTCTATTATGATGTTTAAATAAGTTCAGGAGAACATAATATTATGCTTGTAACATTATAAATAAAACACACGCAGCAAAGGACTGATAAGGGTAGGCTCACCTCGTATAACTTTGTATTTCTTTATTAAACATTCAACGTACATTACTCAAGCGCTGAAAGCTTAATTCCGGAATTTAAAATATGATGACGCTTTATATTCCATTTAGCGTTAGAATGTATTATAAATAAGAAATATACAATTTATTTCACATTTTAGTTTTGAATATTAAGTTGTTTAAATTTTATGCTTACCGCAACTTATACCTGACGAACTTTAATATTTTTACATGACTTTAACAACAATTTGAGCAATTATTCAAACAATGATCGGGTGTTTCTACACATAAACTGTATTAAACTCAAACTTATTTCGATATCTATTTCAAGTTTCAATTGCCCTATAAACCCATTCTGCATCAACGTGATCCGTAATTATTGGTTAGGAAGCTTTTCTTTGATTGCTTAGAACTTTCTCTCCTATCTGTGTACTAAATCTAAGCTTCTTTGTTTTAATAGATCAAAGAGATTCTCATGAATTGAATGAATTTAAGTTTTCACAAGCGTAGCGTAGGACGCCCTCCGGCCCGATGGACCGACGACTTGCGGAAGGTCGCTGGTGGGAGCTGGATGAGAAAAGCGGAGGACCGGGATATCTGGCGCAAAATGGGGGAGACCTATGTCCAGCAGTGGACTGCGATAGGTTGAAGAGAGAGAGAGAGAGAGAAGTTTTCACAGCCTAAAGTAATTCATATTTTCTTAAGGTGCAGTAACGAAAATGATACAAAATGCTAGAAAGTTAAATATTTGTTGTTAAAATTTGTAATTGTTATATAATAATATAAACCAGTCTTGCTGTCTCAATAACTGTTACGAGCCTTATTTTACTAACTGTATACACTTTTGAGCTTAGTCTTCTTGCCAAAGCTTCATTATTTAGGTATACATCGCTCACTTATGAATGTTAATCAAAGTCTAAATCTTGTTATGACTGCTGATTTTTACCTTCCAAAAGCCTGGAAATAATTAATCAACTTAATGTTGATAAAGTTGATTAATCAATTCACTTAATCAACTCAACATTACTTATTTCCGTTACAGACACAGTCCTGCTGAATAATATACATTAGGTAATTTAAACAATATCTGCATAATAATTCTCAATAGCTTTTTACGTACTTTGAATCATTTTTTTTATTTAAGCGTCGACGACACCAAATTCGATAAAATCTGATAGAATTTAGGATCTATTTGAGTATAACCTGATTTTTTAGGTCAATGTTCATTTACCCGTATCAATAATCTATTATAGGATTTATTGGATCAAATCAAAACCTCGGTTGGCTTTTTCAAAAATACCTTAAAATAAACTAAGCATAATACCTACATGAAGACAAGATTGCTTTTAGAACTACAAAGATTTTTCTATAACTCTGTCTAAGTACTTGAACCGGATTAATTATTCATGTTGATGATGCCTTTGATAAAATTACTCGCTCTCCTAAAACAGTATTCTTATAATAATTCTATGACTTCACCTTTTCTGGTACAAAAATGCTAACGTACCATAATAGTAATACTTTTTAAGAGTTGGCAGTTAACTCAAGTTACTCGTTATATTAACTCTAACACGTTTCGAATCTACTGCCCAGTAAATATTTGCGTGATATAAGCTATAACTTTTTTTTATGTTATAAATGTACAGAACGGTCAGGAAGTTGACCTGATGGTAAGTGATATGCCTAAACCATGACAGAGAGGCATTGAAAGACACCAAAGTTATTATCCTCCCTCAATGCCGCTCTGCGCCCGTCACCCGAAACAACAGATGTCAGGTATCTTATACCCGGTAGTTTCACTAGCTATAGTGCCCTCGTCCTGAAACACAAAAGTGCAAAATACTTCTGTTTTACGTTAAGATATCTGGCACTGCGGTGGTTCCTTCCGAGACGACTCAGTATCGAGTCTACTACCTAGTTATTTTTAAACTTAACATGACTTAATAAACTTAGTAACTTAACATCATGACTCTTGAAACAAATAAATTGGTCCACCATATTTTACTAGCACTATCGTGTGTCATTAAAGACTAACAAATTATAACGACCCAAGTTAAATCGCGTATCCAAGTACTTTGCAAACAGATAATGTCCTAAGTCGCCCTTTCACTTTTGTGGCCCAGATTTCGTCACGAACTGGCCGATCCCTTAAATGGACTTGAGATGGGACTGACGCGGAATTTATGAGATTTGTTGATATTCTCCATTTGCCATCCGGATAATTTAGGTTCGCCTTGAACCATAATTTATTCTGTATTGCTTAAGATGCAATTTTGTAGTGCAAACTTTCTTGAAGTTTTTGTTATAAAACTTTTATTTTAAAAAAATTATATATATACTAGATAATAGATTTTTTGTAGTAAGGTAAGGAACACAGACTTGATATAGGTAAAGCCAGCATAAAACAGGAAAGAGATTACAAAAGGATAGTATGAGGAAACTAATAACAAAAGTCTTGCTGAACAAGAATTTTTATTCTTGTACTATCCAGTACGACAACACCACATTTAACACAAAATATATAATATGGTTGTAATGTAATGCAGTAACAAAATTCAGTCACTCAATGGCAGCATATTTAATTAATGACGTTAAGCATTTAAACAGGAATTGATGTCGGAAATCTCAACTACGAGAGAGGATAAATTGAATCGGATTTTGTATTATGAAATTCGAACAACTACGATTGGTGTATATGCTTTATCAGGTATCCTACCTACCTAGCATATACACCAATTGCAAGACTTTCAATTTTGTAGTCAGATATAATGTAAATTAGAAGTAAATAGACATTATGAAATTTAAAGAAAAAATTAGTTTTTTGATTGGTCCAAGGTTTTTTGATAAATATGTCAAAAGTTAACAAAACAGCACTTGAAAAACAAATACCTAGAAACAATAATTTTCAAAGAAATCTTATATCTCCAACTCTATAAAATGTAAGCAAGTAGTAAAAGTGCCAAGTCTCATATGATTTATGGACCTGTATACAATACTTTGACAACAGTGTCTATTAACAAATTTGTCCTCAGTTTAAAGGTTCCAACGTACCATAATTTTCACAGACCACCTTGACATTTGACTTACAAGCTTTAACGATTTAGAACCTAACGTCAATTATATAAGGTTCTATATAGAAAGTTGTTTGCTACCGCTTATGTTTGAACCCTTTAAAATCTTGCCGATATTTTGCAATAGAAGCGGTTTCAAATTCCTGTTTCTAGCTGGACATACATACTCGTATATGCATAATTTAAATATGAGTCAGTCTTTGGTTTGCAAGTTTCTCAAAAAGTTGTGAACATGTCGCAACAGTTAAGTAATGTTGATATTTATAAAATTTAAGCTCATTGCATTTTAAATTACTGTTGTAATTTATTTAAAAGTAATGTATGTTTTCTTAAGTCAGTTTTAAAATCAGTAAACAAAATAAATAACCTATCTTGGAAAACTGGCTTATCAGACAGGCGGCGTCTCTTATCTAATAATGAAAAGAATTTTAAGCTACATAAAGGCCTACTATGTAAAAGGTTAAAACTTTAATATATATCGTGAAGAGATAAGCGCACCAGATAGGTGCAATCCAAGCCATGATTATACGAAGATAGTATAACACACGTTTTTATTTTGTCTACGGTCTATTTTAATTAATTAATATTATTTGTTTTTATTTTCAGGGGTTTATTCGTAAAATATATTATTTTTGGAAGTACATCCTAATTTACGTAATATCACTAAGAATATATTGTGTTACTAATTACAATTCTTCATAATATAAATAATGAATTTATAAAAGAACTAGGGATATTCCCCCAGCTTTGCACTGGTATTTTCACTTTTTTACCTGATGTTTTGTTTTAACTTTATTTTTGTAAATATGCCTTGTTTACTCAGAGTGGCTTTACAATGGTGAAAGAATTATTGAAATAGGCACAGAAGTTTTTGAGTTTATTTATTACAAATATAAACACAAAAATACAAACCTTCCCTCCTTTTAATATTGGTTTGTATAACCCTTATGCTGCGGCCACGCAACCGTAAAATGCCTTTAATTATTATCGCGTAAATGGGTGTTACAAGATAGCCGTTAGTGTGGCCCAGTATTAAAGTTCCTTACTGAACCTTCTCCGTTAGATGTGTAAGTACCTTCCTTGGGCCTTTATTATTTATGAATTTTTAAACTTTATAGGTATTTTGAATTAATTATGTATGGCCGTTTGTTACAGTGAATATAAACAGTATTGTTACAAGGGCTGTACCTCAAATAAATACAGATAAGCAAAAGGCCCAACTCGATAAAAACCGGCCTTAACGACAGTGATCATATAAGGAAAAATCTTTTTGGAAACATACGCCTACAGATTACCACCTTAATTAAGAGATTAATTAGAATATAATCATTACCATTCACTGTGAATAATAATAGAAACTTAGTACTGTAAACATAGAGATACCATCTCGAACCATGAACGCGTATAATCTAGTTCGTCAGATAAAATCCCTTACTTGTTTCCTAGCGGTTCTGTAGACAAAATGACCGGGTACTACTTCGTCTTGAGTCTGTCTTTTGTCCTTGTTCGGCATAGGCTCGGTTTTATCTTCTTTCTCCTTCACATCGGCAGCGTGGGCGCACAGCGCGAGAACTGTAACAAAGAAAGTGATGACTAAGTATCTTTCAAATTATGTATTTATCAATCAAGCAGTTAGCCCACTTGATGGTAGATGGCAACTGTCAATAACATATCTGAGGTCAAGAAAAAGAAACCACTAAGCCTTTTTTACTTTTTTGTACTAAGTAGTAGAATCAGTACCGAATCGTCTAGGTAGGTATCAGCGTGTTGTCAGATATCATCCCGTAAAATAGGAGTGTGTTGCAGTTCTGTGTTTCGGGATGAGGGTACTGTAGCTAGTAAAATTACTGGAAACCTGTCATGGTCAGGTGTTTCATAATACCACCAGGTGAGGGAACTGACCGCCCCGTTGATTTTTTGACATAAAAATGTAAGGTTCCAGAAGTTAAATCTGGAAATTTCACTATATGTTCCACCAGTACCTTTATACAAAATATTGAACTGTTGTTTCTTGCGGTTATTCCTTCCGACCTTATATTCTGTTGTCCTCTGATACATAATTTGAATATGAATATTAAAATGTTGAACTACTCGTTTATATTTACTGTAGGTGATATTAATAATGAAACATGAAAAGTGTAAATATGAAACTTTGCTTTCTTGCTTATATAATTATATTATATGTTATTTTGTAGTCGTGAATTGCGTGCACTTTAACTTTTTACTAAACTAAAATACAGCATAGTCATAAGCATACATACTAATTAAATAAGTAATTTAATGAAACCTTCTCTAATCAGTATTACTAGTCATAGTTCAGCGACAGTAGTTTCGTATTCCCACAGCAAATTTTAGACTTAATAAATACGTACGTGGCGAACATTCCAAAAATTATAAATTTTACGTCAGTTTATAATGATAATACGTTTATTACTACAAGCTATGAATGTTATTGTTATGTATTTGAAGACACGTAATGTAACAGTTAAAGAGGGTGACTATCACACCTAGGGTTCCGGGTTCGATTCCCGGGCAGTTCAAATATTTGTTAAGTTAGCATGACTGTTTGTATTTGTCTTAGTGTTCCTAGATATTATATATGTATTAAAAAAAACACCTGTTTATAATTTTTAGTGGAAGCTCCTTGTTAACTTTGAGGCTAGAGGGTTTCGATGAATTTATTATTATTTCCATTTAAGTTTAAATGTACGTAACACACTAGTCATCACCTCTGTCGCGAGGATTCACCACTACTTCTATTTCCTGACTTCTTACTATGAATAGAAGTAAAAAAATACTTCAAACGCAAAAAGTGCCACAACACTGCCTAGACCGATTAGCATAACACAATTCGTTCAAGCACCCAAAGCAATTTATATAATCAACATGGCCTCCTTTTCTCGCGCCAATATTCGTATTTGGAATATTAAATGAGGTACATTAATGTTAGTAATAATACATGGCGGTAACTTGATTTTTGTATTATCGAATCTTTTACAGTCGATCATTCGACACGGTATCGACTGAGGATCCATTAGCACCGATTCGCTTTTACTCCATTACGAGTGCATTATTGCGTTAGACACACGCTCCAGCTCATCATTAAGTAAACTTGCTTATGAGGAAAATAACCATTAAACTAAACTCAAATTCAAAGCTTTCATCTAATAAATCATTAAATGACACTTTTGACTCATCAAAACAGAAGTTATTTAAGATGAATCTACCACCGGTTCGGAGGGTTGCTATTTACTGAGACTCCGGCAAGAAACTAGTGTAGTTACTCTTTTAAAAAATGGGTTTTACATTGAAAATCTGGTACGAGATTTATTACATCAACATACCTTTCCGTCTTTACGGCAACATACATTTCTTCCTTTACTTTCTTGACTACCAATCAGATTCTACTGTATAGGAATCTTCAGTTTCGCACTAGATACCATACGGATACCTAATCCTGGCTCTACTTCTATGTAAGTCGTCTTAAATCAGGAAGAGGGCGTTCTTCTCAATGCTTGCTGAGACGTGTTCTATACTCAAAAACTCATGGCCATTGGTTCTGCGATATTCGTCACCGGCCCACTGCCACTTCAACGTGCTGATATGCCTGCCCACCTTCATATTAAACTAATAAATATCATAATACACTAAAGCCTTGACAATTGATATATCATATGTAAGAGGATCTTGCTAATATCCAAGGTGACGGTTGACGATAAGATTATCTAAAGGGTTGAGACAGTTGTAAAAATTCTGTCTAAGCATAATAAATGAGATGCGAAAATTTTCTTTTGTAGTTGTAAGTTCGCGACAAGTTGAGATGGCAATTTCCTAGTGTTGTGACCACACTTACTTATATCGACCTTTTTTTCCATGCAACAAAATAAGTTAACCATTAATTTAATTAGGTTTATAATGGTAATATATTTAATACAATGTACAATACTTACCATGTTATATGAAGAGCGGGACTGCCTGATACAAGTATATGCGTATACTTAAAAGGCGGTCTCAATCACTAACAGCAAAATTAATCATTGTAAATGTGAATAAACATTTTCATTTTCATTTTCAATGGTATAACCTAATTAAATTAATTTAGATTTAGATGGTCTAAAATAAAATAATTAGGTTAATTCAGTTTAGGGTGCAGTGGTAAAACACTAAATTAAATATTGTTTATTGCAAAACAATTATCATGTAGATAAGAAATGAGCTAGTAAGAAAAATAAAACGTGACGAAGAAGCTACAGAAGTCATTTTAAAATAAAACAAACAATGTGTGCGAGATTGAAATAAGCGTAATCGATATTGGCTTATGCGGCACTAATACTAAGACGAGCGCGGGAGGCGTGCGGTGTGTCCACAGACATCAGAATATACATTAGACTGGACAAGCCGCCAAGTTTATAGGCAGTCCCAGTGTCGCAATTTCTTTTCGGTTCTTACCTGTGAAAAGTTATTATATTTCTTGGTAAATTTACTGATTCATTGCGATGATGGCATGTTACAATTGCACAGGATGGCATTTTGAAAAAAAAAAAACAGTAACTTCTTCTAATATTTGTGCGTCTTGACTCGTCTCACAGAGCGTAAACTGGTAGCCAGTGTATGCTCGTTGAGCTTACAGTTGTCGCACTTTAAACGCGGCTTGCCTCATCTCCTGTATTGGGAAATCTGTGGGTGTGTCCCTTTCCTCACGCCTCACGTCATGCCCCGATTGCCATCTCGAACTGTCTCATACGAGTATTTTTTTTTTAAGTTTTTTTTCTTTCAGTTATGTATGGGCGGCCCAGCTAGTTAAAAAATGTTTTAATATCTGTCCAGAAGTCCAGTACTAATAAGTTTAGGGTAAGTGGTTTATTCTAGTAAACGGCATACAAACTATGAATAAACAAACTAACTTAATACGTATTTATATATTACAAATAGATGCTTATGTTCATAAACGTTTGTTCTACAAGGAAATAGAGAAAATTTTTTGTTGTATAAGTGAACTTCTCCACCATTAAATTAGATCGATCATCAAATGAAATAAAGGAGTTAGATGATCAACAGAGAAATAGTAAGAATTCATATTATGTTCCAACGTGACGTGTGTCGAAACCACCTTCATGATGAATGACGATCCTATTGTGTATAATCAGCTTCTACTTAACAGCGACACTTGTATGAAAGTGAGGGATAGCCAAGTTATTTACTTAAGTTGTGGCAACAAAAGAGAAACTCAAAGACAATTTTCGTAGTGACATCGTTTTAAAGTAAGTATCTTCTTATCACTTAAATTGCTGTGGATTCGATTTCCAGTTGGGGTTACCGACTGTTTTTAAGTGTTTTACGTGTTATTTTGTTGCTATGTCATAAAGATAGCAAGAAGTAACTTCGCTCAATTCGCTATGATTTCAATGCACATTTTTATCATATTTTTTCCGCGAATACCTAGTATACGCGGAAAAAATTATAGGATTAAGATAGTGATGATTTATTTTCATCTATATAAACATTACTACCTTAACTGTAATCACTATATTATCTTTTTTTATCTTAGAACCTTACTTCTTTTTTAACTTCGGCTTCCCCTTAAACCTTTATGTAATGAGTTATGCAAAAATTGAAATTGGAAAATTTGTAAGTAAGAAAATATATGGACGCTTTGTTCAATTTTGAATACTATTCTCCAGAGCGATACGACCTGACGCACTCGACCCTCTGGTATTGCAAATGTACATGGACGGCGGTGTCATTCACCATTAGATGAGCCGTTTGCTTGTTTGCTTGCTAAAGCATAGAACAAAACCTGAACCCGTTTAAACAGGTAACTAGATTTTTTTTAAACCTTAATGGTATGAAATTTCCTCCACATATAGCTTACTCGTACAGGCGATGTTACGGTCACCATATGGTGGGTTTTGGCAGGATGCAAGTCAAAATATAGTAATTTTATTCATTAAATATAAACGGCAGGAGGAAATATGTCCAGTGGGCTCTTAAAGTTAAAAAGCGTGGTAGGTATTCAAGCATCGAATCATAAGAAGGGTAAGGCATAGAGTAGAGAATTTGCTTTAAAATCGATGGTCGTTGTAGACTGGTTTTGTGCACCTTGAAAAATAATAAAACCTTTGGTCACTTCAAAACAGTTTAAGTATATATTTCCCCTGAGCCCATCACTCAAAATGACAAATGGTAGGTTTTTTCTACCAAGTTATTTCTAGCTACAGTATTTATTTCTGAAGCACAAAGGTGCATTATTCTTATCTTATGGGACAATATCTGGAACTGCGGTTAATTCTTACCTAGACGACTCAATATTAAATCAACATATTTGGTTGGTCTAGTAAATTGTATCCCACCAAAAACATTCTGTAAAATATCTAGCCAAGTCTCGATGGAGCTGCTTGATTATCTCCAAAAAGTAATGAAATCAAGATAAAGACGTGCCAAGTCTAAGGTTCCTTACTGCGATTACTTTATTATTATAGTTAATGTTGTGTGACTTGGCCGTTGAAGAGTACACAAGGATACTCTAAGGACACCAGGCGTTCCATGAATCCACTGCCAGAACGCTAGAAGCTACCTATTGACGATAAATTTTTGCCACTAGGAAAACGGTGATTCAATAACCAGTCTATTGTAGGCTTGATAAAGCCACTAACGTATAAAGAATATTCAACGGCTAAGTCACACAACATTAACTATAAAAATAAAGTAATCGCAGTAAGGAACCTTAGACTTGGCACGTCTTGTCTTCATTTCATTACTTTTTAGAGATAATCAAGCAGCTCCATCGAGACTTGGCTAGATTTTATACAGAATGTTTTTGGTGGGATTTCACTTTCTTTTTGTAGAAACTTGAAAGGAATATTGGACGACCCGTTGGGTGTAATGGTTGAGACGTCGGCTACTACACCAAGGGTTCCGGGCTAGATCCCGGGCAGTACAAATATTTGTGAGCAGGAACATGTATGCTTGCATTGGTCTAGCGCGCTCGACTTGGCGGGGGCACTACCGTGCCCCCCGATTTTGATATCGGATGAAGCGGCCCACTATGTTGAATTTATATGTATAAAGGCGGTTTGTCGATCTCTTATAGTTTGGTTGGTCTCTTATGTTATCTAATTAGGGTTACCAGGTACTCCAGATCTTCGATTATCCACGTTTTTATAGTTTTTCCTTTATCTTTTTTCAAACCCTAACCCTGTACCAAATTTCAGCTCTCTGAGTTAATGGGAAGAACTAGTTCTATTTTGATGATCATGAGTGAGTGTCTATCTGTCGAAAATGCGAAACTTTGCTTTCGCTTAACGTCGGAACTAAATGACCTACAGACTTGAAATTTTGTATTTAAAGTATGTTATTATATCTTACTAGATGACGAAAATTTCAACGTTCTAGTATTATCCAAAGGTTCTCAAATTGGGGTCTGAAAATGCGGCGAAATGGATTCTGTAAAGGATGGGATGGTACGGCAGTGTTTGCTTCGCGCTCGACTTGGCGGGGGCACTGCCGTGCCCCAGATTCAACATTATAATTGTACTCATACATAATGCAAAATACTAAAAATAAACAGATCATTTCTGATTCGTGAAATAAACATTTTAGGTTGCCTTACATTGTAATTGATTGATTGTGAATGGTATTTAAAAGTGTTTTTAACATCTTTGGTGTATAAAATAAGATTATAATAAGCTACCAAATTACTTCAACTTGGTGCTGTAAATATATAATATTAATATTATCTTTTAATGTTATCGGAATCTGAATTCTCTAAATGAATTCGATACTGAGTTCGAACCAATATTGAAATCGAAATCGAAGACATGTTACGATAAAACATCAAATACCCACAAATTGTCAGCTTCAAATATTCCCGACCCTATCCAATTATTTCAGTAAATTTTCTTCTCGGGATACAATATTTTTTTTAGTGGAATTATGAGAATTTTAACGTAAAATATGGTGTTGTATTTATTTTTGAAATCAAAAATAGCGTACTGTTTTATCGGTAAGACGCAACAAAAATAAATGAAAGTTGTGTATGTAATGCTGTTTGGATGCTGGAAAGAGGCTAAAGGCTCTCAACATGAAAATGGTCTAGAATAACTACTAAGCTGTTTCGGCTATCGTTATCTATCGTTGAGTTTGGCCTAGAAATAGGAGTAGGTACTCCTATTTCTAGGCAAAACTTAACGATTCACTCGAGGGATACGTGGCTTTTCGTCCTTTCGTTACAATGTATGTGTAAGCACTGCAACCTGGATCGGTTAAGTGGCTCAGTTTCTAGGTTCCACAATAAAAAAATGATCTACTATGATTTTGAAGTTGTGATTGTTATATTAAATATATTATTTGATAAAAAACCCTAAGGCATAGGTACTATACAGGTTTATGAAAGTAAGTTAACGCTGAGTTTGCCACTGTACTTTAGTTTGGTTGAAATAAATAAAAAACATTATAGGTTGCCATTTACCATCAGCTAGCTGTCTAGAAGCGCCAAAACAGCTCACATTTAACACGAAGTAAAAACCTTTCTCAAACACTTTTCTTCCTTTATTTTGACACTTATTACTCATTAGTATTATCTTCAGTTGAAAAAAGCAAATGGTTTATATGTAGGAATTGACTTACGGCATCATTTGCCAAATGTAAAAGGATGGAATTGTACAACCACTCCATTCCTTTCGCCTCGAGCATGTCTAATTATTGCACAGTACATAGCATCAGCATTCCTGGCTTACTAACCAGAGCCTAACAACATTCAAGTGACCTAAACGACGCGATGAAATGTTTCGGTTTGCCCTCTCTAAGTGAAGGCCGAAGATTGTCACTGGGCAGTACGGTAAGTGTATAAATAGTTGTATGGTGACCGAATTAACGAAAAAAAAAATATACTTATTATAAATGTTGGTATCATTAAAAATGTATGTACAAAAATATCACGTATCTGAGAGCTTAATTGCATTATAATAAATAATTAAAATATGGCGCTACATAATCAGGATTAGTTTGATAACAAGTAAAAAATTTATCACTCTTTTTCAAAGTTCAGCTGGAGTAAATTAATTCAAAACTGCTAACAATCGCGGGCAAACTTTTACATTGTCATTTTTAGGAAAAATGAAAAATTAATCATCCTAAAGTCAACATTATCCACAAACCCTACAATTACCCTCTAATTGACTACTACCCTAAAATAGGCAGTTTCAAACATAATAAAACCACAATTTCGAAACCTGTTTTGCTGAATAACCTAACCGTGGCCTGGTTCCCATAGCTTAGTGGTGTATGCGATCGCGCGGGGCATTCTAAAATGGCTTGTAAACAATTATCTTAATGCAACCTCTAGAATTGATGAGTACTTTGTTAGTAAATTTAGTATGAAGATACTACGCAGTCCACTTTGAGGGTTAAATAATTAACATGACATTTCTTCTACACCGTACCTATGTAGAACAGTCATTGTGCTTTACATCTTTTTTTTATGATAACTAACGTAATGGATATAACAGTTAAGTAGCCTTTGTTTCAAAGGTATTTGGCTATGAGGAATTTCAATTATATTCTCCACTTAATAAAACTCATAATAATTGAAAAAAAAAACCTACAAATTATATAATCACTTGTTATAATGACTGCTATAAGTTTAAACGTGAAGTGAAAAAATCCTAATGTCAGGTTTGTCTCAAACAAAGGTTTATCGGAGTTGTCATCTATCAGATTGCAAAAAAAAAGAAAAGTTAAAACTTAGTAGGTACTAAAATTGCGTGAGGTAGCATAGGCTAGACCATTAGCAATAAGTAGCGTGGGAGATGGGCTATTTTCGTGTAATTTTTACCCGGCATATATCGCAGGTACATCGTAATGTTATTTTGTACATATTAAAAAAATATGAGTTTCGTTAAAAAACGTAATCTCTTCTGACGTGGACATTGCGTTTTCTGCGAGTCGTTGGTTTTATATGGCACGTGCATGTTCCAAACATGTTACTATAAAAAATAGTATAAGTATATTTCTTGAAAGAATATACGAATACACACAAATGTCTAAAATTCTTTTTTATGATCGATATTCCTTTCTATTCTTTAAAATAATACAATACGAATTCTTATTTGGCATAAAATAATGTTAAACGTAATGGGTTTGTAGATTTGTTTCGAATATTAATAACCTAACCTTTTCAATGGATATAATCTTCTTATTTATATTTCGAAGCACCTACATATATATACCTAAAACCAAATTGAGTCCTATTCTAACGTCAACAAATCCTAAATAGTTGTGTAAATCTAAAAAAAGAGTTTAAAATGATGTAATGCAATTCCGTTATCACTCAACATGATTAATTAGTGAAACGTAGGAAAAATAGTGCCGTGCGCCGGCGTACGCGCAGAAAGTTGAAAGTGATCGCGTGACGCTCCACGCGGTTAGTAAAAGTAAACTTCCTAAAACGCACATTGTTACAAACAATGGATAATTACTGGTCACGCGAACCATTCGGAACACTGTGCCAGTTAAGAGGTCAAGTTTGGCATTTCACTGACAAGATCGTACTGGTAAGATGATGGCTCTTGACAGGTCGCATCTATAAAGTCGGTAGTAAGTTTAAGGTAACAGTTGCGCAGTTAATTCTGAGATAATTATAGCCAATTTTCTCCGTTTAAATATAAAAAAGTGATCTCAATAGGCATAAAGTACCTATCTTATTTAGGTACTTTCCACGCCTAGCACTGGTACGAATTGAAATTTTTAAGTATTAAGTGGCTTTATTAGTCTTATAATCTCGGAAAAGTGATTATCCCTTTTCAGTGTCTTAATAAACTGCAATTATTATTAACTCGTATTTTTTTGCGTCAGTGACCACCCATCTACATTTAAAACTTAAAATAAACTTGCTTGACTTCTGATCTATTTATAAATTTAAAAAATATCTGCAATGGTTTTAAAACTATTGAATTTGTCAAAGTCCAAATAAAATGGGAATAGGTTTACTTTTTCCTATGATAGCGTCAGTTTCATTCGTTTGATTCTTTTACGTTAGCAAGACGAGTGTTAAAATAATATGTATGTGTATGTTTTAAATGAGATATCCACGCTCAAGACTATTTTTAATTCAATCATCCTCCATGGTCTCTTATGAAAAATTCCGATGGCTAATCCACAATTAAGATCAGTCGGTCATCATATCGTCACCCATTATACTATAATCTAATCTACCAATATACTATAGTGACAGTGAAATTCAATTACGGCATTAAGAGAGTGCGCATTAAATAGGGAACATGCAAATGTAATATAAACGAATATTTTGATATTAAAATTTTAAAATAACATAAAAGAAGGGACACCGTAAGGTTTATAAATTAATAAACGCGGTTTTTAAAAAAAATCATGAATTGAAATTACTTGAAACGGAACGTAAATTAAAAAACACCAATCACTTTCATTTACGTCATCTATGTATGACATATTATTTTGACGTTAAAGGTTTAGTAAAAAGCGAACATTAAAACGAAAAATCGGTATTTTTCGAATAAAATTAAATTTAGGACTGTAAAAGCAGACTCCAGGAAACTACCAAAGTAATGATGACATGGAACATAAATTGTAATTTATTTTCGTCTGAAGTGAGTTTTATAAACCGCAATAAGCCTGATGCGAAATATGGACGTTTTACGGTACTTTGTTGAAATATCAAAGCATAATGTCTACTTACTGATAATCTAGAAATGATTGTTTTTCATCACTAAACATCAAAATGAAAGTAGTGAGCAAAGAAAAGGTTACATGTTAACTCATCACAGTGTGAGAAACTGCTTGGAAAATGCTGCCCTGAGGATTTCCACATGGAACTGCCCTGTGCAGTCCTCATTCATGGCACTTACACTACACTCTAAAGATGAACCAGGAACAAAGAAGAAATAATAATAATTTCCTTTGTTTTAAAAAAATATTATTTTATTTATATCATAATTGTGTAAGTTTGTATGTTTTTGTGACTGCAATATTTATAATAAATCAATATTAAAATGGTGTATTTTCAATGCTTACAAGATTTTTTTATTATTGCTGATTCAGGTGTCAAAGGCATTATTCTGTTTTAGCATTCAAAATATCGGTTATGAGCATAGATTTAGAATTAGCGCGCTAGTATAACCTATATCTATGGGTATAAGCTATTATATCTCTATTCACAAGTTTTAAAACTTTTTAACATGATTCCTTATCTTATATTTGTATAAGATAGGTAAATATGTTTTTTTTCATACAAGCAGATGAAGAATAACAAGTATATTCTAACATCATAGTCGTCTTCACCGCATCAAAAATAGTTTGAGGAATAATTCATTCGTCTTCACAGCTCGAGATCTCTTTTTCCGGTTTTGTGTCAGTCAAAAACAATATGATTGTTATTAGATGAACACATTGGCACAAAGTATGGTCAACGCGGCTTTTTTTCCGGAGTATCATACATAATCGGTCATTTAAATTCTTATAAATTAGGTCTCGACAGTCGAGAAAAAAATACAAAGTATGAAAGTCCTTGAAAAAAAGGAGGTACATTCACATATCTGACGTCAAACGTCACGCCAGCCCGTTTTGGCGCGAAATTTGAAATTGTCAATTTCAAACCGCATTTTTATGCAGAAAATGTAAGTTTTTTATTTTTAAATATACTTGGGGTCTATTCCAAATGTAGTTCTTTAAATAAACACAAAAATAAAATTTGTGCATCTTCCCTATTGTGCTAGGTCAAGGTTCACTAACCCAAATGAACTGTCGTCACGGAGTAGGTGACGTCACAATATAATTATTTCCGGGTAAACGTCTTACAGTCCTTGTTAGTGTAATTATGGACAAACCATCCCTGTTCGTCGTCATCTCATTGTATGTCTCACTCCTGCCCACTGAGGGGCAGAAGTCTACTCGTATAGGCCTTGATTATCCACCACGCGGGCCCAGTGCGCATTAGCCGATTTTACGCACAACCGTTGAATATCTTCGTAAGTGTGCAAAGGTTTGCTAGCGGTGTATTCCTTTACCGTAAGAGGGTCGAATAAACGCATATATAAGTTTTTCCGATTTTCACATTAATAGCTGGCGAAATGAAAACCTATACTTACGAGCATTTTCCAAAAGGAGTGGCCTTTGATTCAATATAATAAAAATACTATACTATACAAAGGTAACGCTACGTAAACGCTAGCAAACCCATTGCATCCCGAAAAAAAATTTATATACACCTCATTTGTGCTTACCTTCGTTAAAAGGAAATCCTGTGAATCTAATTAGACCCTCGTGCCTGGGTATGAATTACAGCTTTAATTATATAAAATACGAAAACTAAATCTTTCTAAATTTTAATTTTTTTAACATTTATTTATGAGCGGTATTCATTTAATATAACTTTCGATGCTGGAAGAACACGGGTTAGGACACAGCATCGGTGGCTCACAAGTGTGGACTGTTTCCTTTCGATCTAGGGTGCAGGTTGTAATATGTAAGTACCAATGACTTTTCGAAATTATGTACTTTTGCCCGACGCTCTTACGGTGATTAAGGCTGAGAGCCACCTGCGCTCGCCCATTGCCCGGAGAAGGTGTAAACAGCTGAAGTCAGTTCGAAAAAAAAACTTTTATGGTGAAGGCAAACATCGTGAGGAAACCTGCGCACGCCTACGATTAAATTTAAATGGTTGTGCGTGAAGTCGGTCAATACGCACTGGGACCACGTGGACGATTAAGACCTATACACCCGTTATGAGTAGGCTCGTGCCTTTCGGCGGGCACGTATAAGTAGCTAATGATGATGATAGAGTTTGGAAATAAATAAGGCGTTGAAAACAATCTTTTTGAAATTGCCTGGTCCCAGGTGTTGAACAAGGATATTCATTACTTATTAGTAGTAAGTTTTTGTTTTTAATGTTATTACAGAGTTAACGTCATGTATTCCGCAATGCTTATAGTTGAAAATGTTTGTCATTTGTTGTTTTTGTTCACTAGATCACAATCACGTATGTCTTAAGTCCGTTGTAGCAAATGATTTCTGAAATTGAGTGTACTCCGCTAAATAAGAAAGACCTTTTTGTATAGGAGATCGAATACATTTGCATGTGACAGGCACAGTTTTAATGGAAAAAAATGGTAACAGCCTTCGGTATCCTATATAGCTGCATCTGTCACGACATGTCATTGGTTGAGGTTACTTGATGTGATGCCAAACGATATGTCAATTCGTTGTTCGTTCGTTTCGGTGAATCGTTGTATAAAGAAACCAATATCTATTTTAAAAAAAAATCGAGCTTATATGAAAATAAAATATTGAATATGGACGTGATCCCAGCTGATTCTAGGCTTTCTTTTTACTTATACATTGTTGTTAGTATAACGAAGCAGTATTACATTTTGCAGAAGCGCGTAGAATCAGGTTGATTGCAACTGAGAGGCAATTGAATTGGGCATAACTCAATTGTTTTTCAGGCGGACTCCGAAATGCTTTTGAGCGCAATTGAATGGGATCCCGCCGGATTCATTTTCAGGTAACTTTCAATATTCCGTGCTTTTAACGATTACCTTTTTCGAATAACCAATTCATCATTGATTAAAGTTTATACTTTCATAAGGGGATATTTGTAAATTTTGCAGATCCCATTTATCTACTTCTACGGATAAAAACGAAAACTCATAGCACATAATACTGTGCATATGCACAGTTATGTTTGTAAATGTTGAAATTATGAAGACCTAGTATGTTTATCCGTTTATACTTTCTCATAATTTAACTCTGTTTCCGAGTGTAGGGTAGACGGCGCAATTTCTTTAACCTATCGCAGTCCACTGCTGGACATAGGTCTCCCCCATTTTGCGCCAGATATCCCAGTCCTCCGCGGTTCTCATCCAGCCTCCACCAGCGTCGGTCTATCGAGCCGGAGGGCGTCCTACGCTACGCTTGCCAAGACGCGGTCTCCACTCCAGAACTCGTCTGCTCCAACGGCCATCGGTTCTGCGTCATGCGTGATCAGCCCACTGCCACTTCAACTTGTTTATCCGGCGGATTATGTCGGAAACTTTAGTTCTCTTACAGATTCAATCATTCCGACGGCACTACTTGTGGATTACTAATGTTATTCATTATTTTATTACTGCCAATAAACATTTATTATTATTATATGATTATATGGCTGTGCCTTACTAGTCCTTCGTATCTGGAATCAATGAGCTTGCTTACCTGCAAAAATGAGAAAAGATAATAAGAAAATAAACAATCAGTTTATGTATTTTGTTTAAAATCCCTGATTGATTAAATTGAGTAGTACTAGAAATTAGAGTTAGAACTATATCGTAATTTTGTTGGATGAATTAAGCTTGAGGCCACTATGAGAGGATAGTACAGGAGGATGCCTTAATCATGGGGCTGAAATAATAAGGATTATACGCTTTATATTAAGTCACTTATATATCCCATGTGATAATAATTGTTTTATATTGTGATTCCGATAATAGCTACGTTTATATTTACAGTAAGTGTATGTATATGTAACAATACTTGCAATTTCTTTTTTATTTACAAACTTGGCAATTTCTTTTGTACTTACAAACTTGGAAATTTCTTTTACTTACAAACTTGGCAATATCTAAGCGCTACACTTTTACAGGTGTTGCGGAAAATCTTTCGTATCAATGCATTGACTGTATAAAATAACTATTCACAATTATTTTGATTCTCAATCAAAATATTTTCGATGCAAGTGCTTGCATTTAAAATAGAACTGCAAATTGTATTGAGTAGTAACGTGTCAATCCACTGCTAGTGATAGCTATCTAGCAACTCCCGGTGAACGCGATTCGCTTGCAATGCAAACAAAAGAAACTCAATTCGTTTGTATTTTGTTTCGAACATCTGCCCTGGGCCCAGTTTGGCCATCGCAATCACCTTAATTAGTTTCGGGTGTAATTTCAAAGGTAACGTAAAATTTTATTCGTTTCGTGGAATCTTATTCTATTAGTTTTTTACATTGGTCATTGTGTTTTTGAAATAAGTCCTCAGGATATTTTAAATCTTCTACTTCAAAGTCTAATGTTTAAAGTTTCAATCATGCAAGCTGCATCATATTTCATATAAAATATCTTGAGAAAGGAAAAATATATTTTGATAATTCAATGGCAATAGTAATGGATCAAAATATCCCAGCATTTAATTATTGGGAGCTAAATAAACGCCCACAACATTGTTTTTAGGTGTTTAACACCTTGAATACGCTTTTGACCAACATTGTGGATAAACCACTAATCGATGAAGGTCATTGGGGGGACTGTGGAAATTGTAGTTTAAGTACATATTCGACTTAAGAACATTAGCAATTCCTTTCAATTCCATTCCCAATTCAAACTATCGATCGTCCATTGTCATTTTAAATTCAACTGGGCATGCAATTTGCTTTTGAAATTAGAACACAGAAACCGTGTTTTGTTTTAGTCTCGGTCTGGTAAAAGGTGTATATTCGATTCATTCGTAAAGATTTGATTTGGGGTTGTGTAATCTTTAAAATTTTTACTATCAGCGATTTAGTATTCATGATTAATTGGTAACTGCATTTTAGCCCAAATTTCGCCCAACAATCGCCTACAGTGACGTAAACTAGTATTTTTACGAGTGACGTTAAATAGTATAATATCCAGCAATTTCACTGGCAGTCCACTTCAGCTTGGAAATACATTAAAAGTGTGTCTATTATATACACACAGGTCGAGGACACTTAATAATTAAATCTTAAGCGTCCTATTTAAATATGTAGCCTATCCAAGTGATCCCGTTACTATTTATTTTAAAATGTACGAAACTTAAGTGAGGATAATAGTACCCAGATACATATTTTTTATATAAGCAACCTTTTAAAGTGTAAAGTAAAAAAAGACAAGATATTAGTAATCATCTCTATGATTATAAATTTTACTGGGTTTTGAAAAGGAAACAGGACGCACTTGTAAGTTGTAAACAAGCTAAAAGTTATATTTGATGGAATAACTAATAGTCTGTTATTTTATCAGATATGCTCGTTAATTTGATTCCTTCTAATTGTGTATGTTACAGAATTTGCAACAACTGATTGTTATTAGACCACGTCTTGGCAAGCGTAGCGTAGGACGCTCTCCGGCCCGATGGACCAACGACTTGCAAAAGGTCGCTGGAGGAAGCTGGATGAGAAAAGCGGAGAACCGGGATGTCTGGCGCAAAATGGAGGAGACCTATATCCAGCAGTGGACTGCGATAGGTTGAAGAAAGTGATTGTTATTATATAATAATGTAGGTAACATGCAAAGCAAAATATGTTCAAAACAAACATAAAGTTTTATAATTAATTGAATATTAACGAAGGGCGAAATGTTTGCAGAAGTTTGGATATTCTATAAACTGTTCATTCATAAAGGTAGCTTTACTCCTCCAAATTACTGTAATAAAGAAAAACTTAATTTATTTTCTGGTTTCCTTTTAATCTATGAATAGAATGCTCAGAATATTTCTTAATTTGAGCTCGATTGAGGGGTCTGGTTGACGAAAGCGGAAGTCTGAGATGTTTGCGATAGGTTAAAGCGAAAATCCATTTGAACTTTTATACAAATAACTTTAAATATGTTCCATATTCAAAATTGCATACGAGTAAAAGACAAGAATGAATGAATAATTTAATGAATATAACGATGAATGGCCGCCCGCGTAACCAGTTCGTAATGGAAACGGTTGCACTGAGGTGTTACACCACGGCTTCCTTTGAGGAAATGTTCGTAAATCCGTTAATAAATCGCCTCGGAGTGTTTCCAGGAAATATAATAAGGCCCATTATGTTGATTTTAGATGAGCGCACAGCATATAGCAATATTCAGAACCGTTTCCTAGTAGAAATAGAATAGGCTACCTGTATTTGACAAAACACATTAAAGAACATTTTGGACTTTATAAGTCTTTTGGTATTATTAGTTTATGTTTACGTCATGGCTTAGTTGAAAACTTCATTCCTTGTTCCCAGTTTTCAGTTTTGAAATCTTTTACAACAATATTAAGTTTATCAAGACAAAATAATATTACTACTTTGCTCTTGTCCAGTATATTATTCTTTAACTTTGTTTATTATAAAGAATTGTTGAAACTTTTTTAATGACTATGAATTTTAGCGTACCTGCTTTGTGAATGTTATAATTTATATCATTGGAGGAACTTAAAATCAAAATATAATTTCTTTTTTCTATATAAATAGTAATCTAGAGTTTCAAGCCCCGTGGAAAGACATGCAGTCTTGAAGTGAATACACTTTGTGTGATTTTCCCAGTTTATTTGGGCAGTGCAGGTTCATCAATGATTGTCAGAAAATAAAGATGATTCTATGCTTCGGAGGCCCAGCTAAGACTTCGGTCTGGGCTAATAATATATAGATATATAAGGGCTAGTAATTATATGAGATAAGATAGTTCTTATGATGGTAGTCCGTAATGAACCCAATTGGTGGATTACAATCCAATCTTCCCGTGACCATTTAGTGCGGGAAGGCCTGTCCCTGGATGCTGATAATAACAAATAATTTTAGAGAGTTATTACAAAATTATTATAAGCGTGTGTCAGTTTTCAAATACATATTTACATATCATTATTATTAAATTCACGCAATTATCGTAAGTAATCTCCCTGGCTTACGTCTTAAATAATCTATATACAGGTACTTTAAATACAAGTCGGTCTTAATAAAAACGAATTGTTTGCAATCTTATGCAAAATGGAAGCAATAAAACTAGTTGAAAAAAAAAATATTTTAAATAAAACCAGTTTGACATTTCAAAAAATCGTTTATATTTATTATCCGTTTAATCATCTCTAATATTTCAAATGGCACTTAAATACCTTGATACACTTGCAAATTAAATATCACAAGTTTTATGACAATATTTATGTCTTTTTTCTCAGATAAACTCTTTGGCCTTCGCAATTACATCAGGCAAGTGGCGAGTGGAGCTTGTAAAAGTTTTATCTTCTTCGATATTCAAAAACATGCCCTCGATCGCCTTGATACAATTGCAAATTAAAATATCACAAGTGTTACGACAAATATTTGGTTTTTTTTTTCTAACATGGACTTTTTGGAGCCCAATGGCCTTTAAAGTTCCACTGGTCATGTGGCCCGCGTTAAAAGCACGAGTTTTTAAATGTGTATTTTTGATTAATATGCAACTCCTTAAAATATATTCAGCCTTGCACTAAATACAACTAAATTTTGAATAATTGACTAAATTTGCGTGGGAGTAATTTATATTGATGGACATTTATCGATGTGAAGCAACTCTTATATTAACGATCGATTTGATTGATTGCAAACATTGTGAATACAAACTTGGTGGGCAAAATCGACTGCGTTTTATAAATAGATTGCGTGTAAATCGGTGGCATGTAATGACTGTCTACTATTTTACTAGACTGTTTATTTTAAAGGGAAATGGCTGCGGTAATTGCAACGGTTGGAAACCGATCGTTAATTTAGTTGTAACCATTGATTTAAAGTCATTATCCTACACTATGGACGGACAAATAAATATTCTCGTTATTTGTAGGTTCAATATTGTTTTATCTTCATTTTTAGATTTAGAAAATAGAACATTATATTTGATATTTTGAATGAATTAATAGTTAAAAATACGATTATGTTATATTACATAATTACATAAATAAATGCACGATATAATAACATTCTCAGAAAGTGTGTTGTTAGAATAACAACCAGGAATAACTTCTTAGTTAAATAGAGATTCTTCTGCGAGTGTTCATTTAATAGCTACTAAAGTATCTCGAAGACTAATCTCCCCTTAACGAGAATGATGACTGTTCTGACTGCAATATTTTCTTACATATTTAAATAAAATTTTACCATTGTCTTTATAGTGCTCAATTGACACCCTAATCTATGTTAATCTAAGGAAAATTTGTAGTTTTGATATCCATATGTATGTTATTATGACGTATTATTTGTAATTAATATATTGCAAATAATACCTAAAATTCAATTTAGTATTGTATTATATCCAACAAGAAGTGAATTCTTAAGATAGCTCCACAAAGCAGTATTGGTAACGACAGAGCATTCTTACTTAATTGAAAGCTATGTATACAAGTGTTTATTCGTAGGCACGCGAACCAAGTCATGCAAGTAACTGCGAGTTGCCAATTAGTTTTTGCGAAAATGCATTACTCTCCCATTACACTCGTTACGCTTATGATGTTCCATCCTGCTTTGAGGGGTACCTTGAAGGATTTGAGAATTACTTATTTACATATTAACGTACTCTTATTTAAAAGGCATGATGCAGGTTCAAATTCCGCCATGTACCAATGTTGTTTCGAAATTATATGAACGTTAATCCAACGCTCTTACTTTCTAAGAAAAACATCGTGAGGATATGGTATCAGGGGTGGCCTTAGTTCAGCAATAGTCATATTAGATTACAAAAATTTAAACATTAGCCTTTAACTTCCTCTGCCAAGAATGTTTTCAAGTTGGGGAGCTCAGGCCATAATCAACTAGCCCAACTGCGGGCCCAGTGCGAATTGTCGTGCCATCATCATCAGCCCATTAAACGTCCCTACCAAGGGGCACGAGCCTACCCGTAAAGGGTGTATAGGCCTTAGTCGTACACGCGGGCCTAGTGCGGATTGGTCGACTTCACGCACAACCCTTGAATCTCTTCGCAGATGTGCACAAGTTTCCTCGCGATGTTTTTCTTTACCGTAAGAGCTCCGGATAACGTACATATAATTTCAAAAATACATTGGTACGTCGGGATTTGAACCTGCGCCCTCCAGATCGGAAGGCAACTTCTTCCCAATGCATTTACAATAATAAAAAGTATTTGATCAATACAAATGTAAACAATGCAGTCTAATTAGTCACAAACACTTTGTCACAGACACAAGCATCTACAGTTCTTTTGTGATACATTCCATCCTAATCGTTATATAGATAATACATATAGATAAATACCATGCAGCCGTGAACGCGCCCAATTATGTGATTTTCAGAAAGCTATTGCTAATTTAATAATATTTGCCGCGTAATTTTTTTATATGAGTGTCGGTGGCTCAATGGTGTGGACTGTCGCTTTCCTACCGGGAGGGCTGAGGAAAATCCCGACACTACCATGAGTTTTCGATTTTCGAAAATATATGTACGTTACCCGACGCTCTACGGTGGAAAACATCGTTAGGAAACTTCATGCTCACCTGCGAAGAGATTCGAAGGTTGTGTGTGAATGTCGTCCAATCCGCACTGAGCCCGCGTGACGACTAAGGCCTAATCACCCTATACGGGCAGGCTCGTGCTCCTCGGTGGACGTTCAGTGAGCTGATGATGAAATTTTAAATATAAAGTTAAAATTTTAAATGCTATTTAATAATCATTTACCGCGTATTTTTTAATATCGGTAAAAAGTAAGCTTAGTGTATACGCATTATATTAACAATATAAAATGATTAGGCAAAACTCGTATATCACGGTGTAATAGTCTATATATATATCACTGAATTATTGTTTCATTAATTCTGTGATATTATTATTACACAAAGAACACATTTTAAGGTAACTGGTTGATGCAATTTTTAGTTACCCTAAAAGAGCTGCTTATGTGGCAAATTATTGATGTACATTTATTTCAATGAATTAATCAGTCGTAATTACTGCAGGGCAAGCTGTAAAGGCCATCTTATCCTACAGCATTAGTCAGTCAGAAAAATAAAAAATACTGAGATAGTAGCCAGGGATCAACAGCATAATACATCTATACTTATTATTTTAATTTTACTTCTGCTATATGCATACATTTGTTCTTATTGTTTTAGTTTAACGTGTAAACGTGTAGGCTCCTAGCTGTAAGTTTACATTGTAAATGAATGAATAAATAAATAAATAACGTGCATTTCAAAGAACCCGCTACTTAAGGTTAAATCGGTTAAAATTTTAGTCACCATTGTACCAACTTACCACTGTAATAGTTGTAGTACAAACATATTTTCTGTGCATGAATATGTCTGTTTGTCTGGGTGTATTATATATATAATATGAATGTATTTACAAAAAAAAGTAAATATAAGTATGTTTATATTTTTTTATTAGCTACGCGGTTGAGCTTCCTTAATATTTATGAATATACTTGTTTGTCCATTAGAGTCAAAATTTATTTATATAATAAATTCTGACTAATGAACAAAACTAAAGTCTCAAACAAAATTATTTGACTAGATTAACGAAAATAATGTTAAAAAAATCTCAGGGGAACGAAACACGCTTCAAATTAATACGAAGCGGAACTAAATGATACCTAGTCGGATTAACAAACAAAGTAAAGCAGTTTTTCAATCAGTATCCGCTCGATTTTATTGGCCACTGTCACGCTATGACTGTCAGATATTTATACTTTGAGAGACGGATGAAAGTGTAGATAACTATAATATTTTCGCGAACTGCACCCATAGCTGAGGGTTTTTCTCTTTTGTTATAACGAACCATAAATTCAAAGTTAGTAATTATGCGTAAAATGAGAATACTATTAAGATTATAAAATTTTAACTATTGTTTTAAGAGTTCCTTGAGGGAGGCTTTTTAAGATTGGACACCTCGGATGTCTGGCTTAGAATGCAGGAGACCTATGTCCAGCCGTGGATTGCGATAATTTGAAGCAAATGTGACATTTAGATCATAATTTAACATCCAGTCAAAGGAAACCAACTTTAGTAATCATCACTATCCTGGGATCGATTACAAAAGCTATAGTGCCTTTTTCTCGAAACAGAAGTATTGAATCATGTAATCAATATAGGGATTTCAATATTTATTCTTTTACTCATTGTTGCACACCGCAAAGGGAAATTATCCAACATTATTAACAGTATCAACCTCACGTAGGAACAAACAAGATGTAATGATAGCGTCTAGGCAGAGAAAGCTCGACTGCGGTCAGTGAAATTACTTTGAACCGCTATTTACATAAGAAAATATAAGATAACAGGAATGCAACAAAATTTTGTTTAAGATAATCAGCAAGTTCAGCAACGAGTCAAATTTCATGGTATGTAGGTATCTATGTAGTAGCATTTTGTGTTAGTATTTATACATTTATAGTATTAAAACTGTTGGCAGGAAATATCAGGCAATCGAATAAATAAAGGTCTAACAAAGAGTTTTGGTGGTAAATTATGTTGTTACTCCTACCTATTAAATATAATGTAACAAAAGTTGCACTAACCAAGAAGAGTTTAATTGCATCTCTCATCTTTATCACTGGGAGTTACCTCCGGCTAGCTAAAAGGTCATCTTTGATGAAAATAATAAAATGTACTCAATATATTTCTGTTACGAACGAACAAATGCTCACCCAAAAATAAGCACAATTAAAACATGATTAATTAAGTGTGCTAATTTTATACCTCTTATATAGGTATCATTTTAACTGCGTGGTGAGTTGGTGACGGCAGATTAAAATACAATTGTCACCACCCTTACTCTTCTCACAGGTGCCGCTAAAGGTGGCTTAGGGACAAAACTTTTCGCAGAGAAGCACTATTTTGTAATTCCACTTAACTTTTGTATGTACCGCGGTCACCATTCTAGGAGATGATGGCAATACCATTCACTCACGTTGAAGGGGCCCTTTGCCCAAAGGTGGACTGAGATGTACTGTTAAAGTAAGTTATAATTTGGTTTCTCATCCCTGCAATTATATGTACAATCGAGTTAAATGTTTCACTCTTACCTAAAATAGGGGTAAGGGCGTCGGTGCGTAGGCCATATCTAATTGATTGGTTTCCTTTCGCGCCGGCAAAACAAATGGATCCTACTTGATTAATCTGCCGATAAATTAGTCTCGTTTGCCTTATACCATTTGTTCGCTCACAAATTGGCTATCTGATTTATCCCTGTGTAGTTTTAGATTTAGATTAAAGGTATATGTCGAGTTGAGCAAAATGTTATGACTTTGAAAGTTCTGAATTCATGATTCTTTATCTTGAGTGACACGCTTCTTATATGGGATATGAATCCCATATAAGAAGCGTGTAATAGAATTCTATAAAGGATGACCTTTATAGAATTCTATTAGTTTTTGATGGTAGTATTTTTTGATTGAGTATGTAATCATTGATGAATAATCAGATCGACGCAGATATCAAAGTTTCTAAACCGCTTTAGGACCTTAGACGTGACTTAAATGTAACGATCAAAATATTGACAGTCGCGTTACGTGGTTTCCGAAGCAAAGAATTCTCTTTCTAATCAGAGAGTCAGGAGGCGCCCAATTTTCTAAACAAACTGGGAAAAAATCACAAAGTAACTTTCACTATGCGACCTTCTCGTAGTATTTTAACCTACGAACCTCAGATCAAGCAGTGATCTAAACTCAATGATAACACCACTTTGTCATTAAAACAGTATGTTTATGGGATATAATTGGAATAGCTAACTTTTTTGTATCACCAGATTTCAGTTCTTGTTGTTTACTACGCACTGAAATCTTTGGAGGGCGTAGCGGTAAACTATCCCGCAAATGAAGCAATAATCGTAATGGTCGTCATCAGATGGATCACCGAGAAATACAATCACGAGTACCATCAGGCATGATACTTCCGAAAGGCATGTTAAGCAGTTGGTCTCAACTACTATCTTTAAATTAAAGTCTACTTGTGAGCCGCCCCGGCTCAGTATGCAATGCTGATACTAAATACACTATAGAAAAACAGTGAACGTTGTAGTATATAAAACATTATTTTGATTAATCTCTTAGGATTCAAACTGCGTTTGCAATGTAAGCAAAATTGCAATTATTTACGACATCACATTAGAGGCCTCGAAAATAACAGTATTTCTCCACTATTATAAATGGATGTTATATACATACTTATAAACTTTCCTGTTCAATCACTCTATCTAATAAAATAAACCACATCAAAATCCGTTGCGTAGTTTAAAAGATTTAAGCATACATAAGGATATAGAGACAGAGAAAGCGACTTTGGTTTATAATATTACGTATAACACTTACCAATCACCGCGTGATAGGCCCACGTCACTCATAGATCTTCCAATGGCCATGATATGTGGCAAGGCTTGTAACGTGGTTGATGTTTTCAAAGAACCTGGGACTGTCAGATATTCAAATACAATATGTAATCAACAATCATATGCAAAGTATACATCAAGATCGAATATGCTTCGACAATATCTAACAATGTTATCTATAGAAGGTCGCCATCAAATTATTGTGTAGCGTGTTCTTTACAAATTTGGGCGAACGTTATTATACAATAGAAGAAATTCGAAATAAAGCCTCAGTGCTGAGGTCGTGGTAAATATTGTTCTCGGCATCCCACATACGGTAGAGAATTGAAGGTCATTTGAGCGTGTACTCCATAAATCTAGCCTAATGAATTTTTATCTTACTGACCTTGTTAACTCAGATGCTAATTGTTTTCGATAATATATTGTTTTATGTAGTGTCGACTTTGCAATAAGTCGTCTTTAAAAGTACTTACATCTTTGGATTCTGCATGTCTTTGGGATATTTAACTTGACATCGTAGATGGCAGTAAGTTGGTCACGTATGTGCATAACCGTGACCATTTGAGCAAAAGAAATTCTGAGTCAAGACAGCGTCTTAGCAAGCGTAGTATAGGATTCCTTTAAGCCAAAGGGATGACGACATGCGTAAAGTTGCAGGTGGAAGCTGGATGAGGAAAGCCAAGGACCTGGATAACTGGCACAGAATGGGGGAGACATATGTATGCTACTAATTGTGTTTCTTCGATACATGTCACAGTTCGTTTCTGTGACTTTTTTTGGTTACGCATTCACAATAAATGTATTGCATAATTGTTTTTTGTTAATATTGTATATTACTAGATATTTTGATTTATCTCTTCGTAATAATCCATTCTGACTTTAGAACCTTTTTCGAGCTTCGAGTTGTTTTAAAGTCAAAAGTTTCCACATATCACGTTAAGCGGATTGACAAAATTTTCCGTAAACAAAAAATAAGCAGGTTCAACAAGCAAACAAGCTTACTTAATCGTAGGTGATTGTTAACAAGACAATTCTATTAATAAAACCAAAGTTCATTGATATAGAGTGAGTGGTCTATTCCTTAGTTGTAATTGAAGACTCAAAACCCAAGGTCAGATTTATCACGAATTGTGTTCGGATTTCTTCATTGCGTCCGGGTCAATCATTAATCTGAATCAGTTAAATTGATCCCATTCCATTGTTTTTGTTTAGACATTGTTTGGTTAAGATTTCTTTAATGGGCTCCATCTGATTTTTAACACGCTTTTTAAAAGTGAGCCAGAGTTTTAGGTTCAATACCTACCATTAAGCGACTGTTAAGTATGTTCTAGAACAAAAAAGTTAACTTCTGTATTTTTTAAATAGATTCCCCGTGTTCTCAAAATATTTGTGTCCATTGAGTTTGTATTAATACGTGGTGTTTGCTAGGTACAATTTTTCACTCTGATATTTATATGTAAATCGCATGATTCGTTACTTAGACCATCGGATGACCTGATACTGAATATGCCACTGAATTTCACATGTTACTAATACTTTGTTGGGCCTTTTATTCGTCACGTCACTTATCATCAAGCGGGTTTATAGACTTGATCACTTAATGACATTCATAAAAGCTTGTTCACCGCTACACTTTTCATTTAATATGTTAAAGCAGCCAAGAGCGTTTGCAATAAGTTTGTTGTTGTTAAATGAATCCTTTTTCGTATTGAAAACATTATTGTAAATAATCCAAGACTTTAAGCATTTTCAAGCAATACAAATACGATCAAAGAATTTCAAAGTATTGTCGTGTATTTTTGAATAATCCTGCATGTTGCTTCAATAAATTCCTAACAAAACCGTTTAAGCAAAAGAAAAAGTTCTCAAAGGAAAGTCTAGCGTAAAAAGGTTAAAGGAATGTTGGAAACACACACGTGAAAATGGGAGAGTGCGCACCGTGTCGACAGAAAGAGGGCAATAAAGGATACAAGGGTAACAAGAAACGGTTAGAAATACTTTGGTCTCGTCCAATCCGTTGTTTCTTTATTTTGTCTGTAATACGAAACAAGAAATAAAAAAATCCAACAGCCTATCTTTCAGTCATAGCCCTTTGAATGCCAATGATACCTACAGGCGTCAGAAACAATAGATATTCCATTGTGTCTGAATTTCTGGCGATTAAAGGGCTAATATCCATCGACATCTACACGTCGCCATCTGGCCCCAATTGAAGTATGGTTGTTGTAATTCATACTTATCATATAAACAATAAGCAGACCAATAATATCAATTTGGGCAGTAAAGTCCGGTAATCTATAAAATGTGATCATGAAAAAAAAAACATAATTAAATTAATGCGAGGGAAATTGTAATTAAAATGCAGCAACACTTTTCTTAATATGCAATCGCACAAACAGAATTATCAGTTAAAAATAATCTTAAATACTAAATAATTTCTACAGTAAGTACCACCAAAACGCAGATTTAGAAATATTTTAAGCAAAAACTTTGTGAGCTTACTTATCACCAGATCGTAAAAGTCAAGTGTTTAAATCGGAAAAACCCAAATAAATTTACCATTTCCCTTATGTTAATGAAGACGTCTCAAAGCCAACAGATAAAGGTCTCATTAGCATATTTGCCACTTCTAGTCCAGTACTAAGGAAAGCACTATCTACAGGACTCTCAAATTTAAATAGCAAAACTATTTAAATACACAAGTGAGTGTGGGGAAGTTGTGTTTTCCTTGGTTCAGTGCCAAGCTTGTGAAACAATGCGTGGTCTGGAATTGACAAAGTTTCGCATATTTTTATTTGTATATATATTATATATTATGGGGTATATAGTTCTAAGTTTTCCGACAAAGCTCACCGGATTAACATGATACATTGGCAGTGGGACGATCACGTATGTCACAGGGGCGATGACCTCTGACGCAGATAAGTTTTTGGTGCTTAGACAAGTGTTTTATCAATAACAACATCCATAGAAGAATACAATTGACTGACAAATTAAAGGTAAGAACTTTATTTATTTCTCATAAAGAATATACATACAATTCACTTACTGAGAAAACCTTTAACATCATGTTATAAATAATAAATCTGTGTGCAAGACGGTGAGCATAATTATCGTAAGAATAAAGAATACGTTGAGGTCGCAAACTTCTGCGTCAATTTGTACAAATTAGTTGTTTGTCAAGTTGCACCGAGCGACCACGGATTTAAAGCGTACAGAGCGAACTTTCAATGTGGATGTGGCATAGACGTTTCAATAATTAATAAATTTTGAGGATTACATGCGCATTAAAATATATTTTATAAAACCCATCAAACCTAACCACATATAACTTTGTAATTTAACTACATTAAATTTAATCAAATTTCTTCTAGTACGTATTCTTTTAGTTGCATTTTAAAGCTTAATAAAGATTTGGCGTTCTTAATCTCTACGGGTATTTTGTTATAAATCTTTACACCTTCAAATGTGATATTTTTAATACCGTAGTTAAGGGCATCTTTTGAATTTGTCCTTTTCCCAAATTCAAGAGAACATTTTCACATACACTCATATAACATCATCTATTCCTAATTATTTAATACATACATATGATACATAGAAACACCCAGACAAATACATGCATACAACAGACATTCATGTACGCAAGTGTTTGTACTGCCCGGGGATTGAAGCCGAAACTCTTATGTGTGGAGATCTGTAATTAGTATTGTACTCTTATCATATTGATAGACTTTAGTGTCTTTTGATACTGTAAATCTTCCAAAATTAAATAAATAGTAGCCGATTTCTCGCCTTTTACACCATAGGAGTTGGGAATATTTTAGTTGTCGACCATGGGATATTAATGCTGGCATTGATATATTTTTGCTTTTGCCTGGTGAAACTGTGACGGCCATCTGTGACCGACAGCAAATTCTATCCGAAAAAAATAATTAAATGTAATCATTTGGGGAATCTCTTTAAATTAAATTTGAAATTTGACGTGAAATTGGTTTTATTATTAAATATTAAATGGAATAAGCATATTTTAAAATATGAAATCGCTTATCTTTGAATAGCAGTCCTTAACAATTTCACAAGAATAAAATTTAATTTAGTAACGTGTTTTGAAAGTTAAGCCTTATTTAATTCTCACAATCTTCGGATGAAGGTTTATCTAGAACCCCTCAAATGATCGTTAGAAGCAGTAGTGACAAAATAATTGTTTTAGACCCTATACAAGTGAAGATAAGTTCTAAAATGTTAAAACACTTTATGCGAAATGCTTTTGATAATAGTCACTGTAGAGATATATTTTTAGGACCATATTGGCCGCGAGGGATTGCGCTAAATTTTCATTAAGATAAATTAGTCTATTGATATGTAAATAATTAAACCATATTTTGTTCGTTGGTAAAATTAATTAAAATTATTGTCCACAATTCAAATGAACATTCTTCGGAAAGTTAGTAAAATGTGTTTTGTATTCTTTGTTATTTATTTTGTAGATGTCCACTGTTTATTATATATGCCATAGCTAGACAAGATCTGAGTTTTGTAATATTTCGCAATTTGCCCACACATAAATACACATAGAGCGTCGGTGGCGCAGTGGTGTGGACTGTCGCCTTCCTACCGGGAGGGCTGAGGTTCAAATCCCGACACGTACCAATGTATTTTCGAATTTTCGGAAATATATGTACGTTATCCGACGCTCTTACGTTGAAGGAAAACATCGTGAGGAAACCTTCATGCACGCCTGCGAAGAGATTCGAAGGTTGTGTGTGAAGTCGTCTAATCCGCACTGGGCCCGCGTGGACAACTGAGGCCTAATTACCCTATACGGGTAGGCTCGTGCCCCTTGGTGGGGACGTTTAATGAGCTGATGATGATGATGATGATGACACACATAAATAAAAAATCAAACATAATAAAACTATAATTTCGGATTAAATCGCGTTTAAATTGAAATGTTCGCACGTTTTTCCAACTGACGTTTTTGTAAGATTACCGTGATCATGGGTTTAACTTTATCGCGATTGAATCTAAAGAGATTGTTTTATATGCAGATAAGACCTTTGTGAGTGTGTTATGAGAGGCACTGTTCTACTACTAACTCAACTCCTTGTTCAAAAGCGAGTGAGATAGTTACTGATATTGGTACTAAACTCCAGGATTCAACCCAACGAGATAAGGCTTGTGATTTGGTCATATCCAAAAACAGATTTATAAAGTGTTGGATTAGTTGGGCAGATTTATTAATGCATCAAAATGTATTAAAATTAATCTGCGACATTTAAAAGGAAAATCAATTAACAACTCTCTCCATTAGGTGAAAAAAAAATACGCATTAGCGTAAAACTAACTTATTACATCATCAGCCTTTAACGTCCCACTGGAGGGATCAGCCCTTCCTGCTGAACACAGTTATTGGTAGATTGAGCTGTTGCCCACCACGTGGTTCCAATGCGGATTAGAGGGTGCCGCTCACTTGATAATTGGAAATATATGGATAAGAATCTATCTTCTATCTATAAGTCTAAAACTATGCCTAGAATATGATTGATTGTGCTTTGGCTTTAGCTTTCTTAATGTTGGCATGATCCCAAGAACAATTAGGATGTGACCAAACTTAAGATATAATAATAAATCAACGATAGGTTATGCTGTTTTCTACACTGCTCCGGGGCGAGTAACCTTTTAGGGTTTAACGACATCACATTATTTAGCAGATTTTGTGTCGCAATGTGCTATGCTGGTCTAACGCAAATTAACCTCATGCTGAAAAGGCGCCGTGAAGGTTTCTGCTGAACTAAGGGTTAACTTACCCAATTACAATAAATTAAAACAAAGCACTTGTGCCTAAAATCTACACAACTGGCATACAAACAGAGCACCTACATATATAAGGTTAGATTCATTTAAAAAGCGCTTTTACCCCTTCTCCATTAAAATATTTTTTCCTTATCCGCCTTTACGTGTGGGATATAATGTTTTACAAGTTCTTTTAAATCTCCAACAATCAGGAATTCGGACTTGGTTTAGAGGCATTTATTTGGGGAATATAACCTCCCACTGACTAAGTCCGTGACGCTAATGGAAAAGTCTGGTCCACTAGTCTTAGAATTGATGAATAATAAAAAAACAGACAGTGAAGAAGCCTTTGAAAACACTTCAACATCTTACCATCTCACCAGTAGATTGCTAACAGAACAGCTCATCCTTCTATTTATGTCGTCGAAGCTTTATTATACAATAAATACTAATTATACTTGTCGGTGTTTTCAGTTATTGGTTGGTTGAATCAGTGATACGTGAAGTGTAGTAAACGCTTGTTTCAGTGCAATTTTCAGCTTAGTTAGAGGGTTAGAACATTATTTCCCATACATTAATTGGACCGTAATGAAACCATTTCGGTGGCGTAGCTGTCTCGTTAGGACGTAATATCCCGTCGATATAAAGCCATGGGTAACGACTAGTGTTCACCGGTCGATTGCACAATGTATGCAACAAAATTAAAATATAAATAAATTCAGACCCTGACTACAGTAAACATTTCTATGGCTACTAATTGCTAGTAGTATACTAGTGATTCGGAACTTAAATCACTGACTTGAGGCATGTAATATGTGATTGAAGATATTAAGTGACAATATGCAGTGATTACTATATCTCTAATATTTTACCTAGCTTGTTTTTTCAATTAATATAATAAATACGTAACCAAGCAGTCAATCTAATTCATGTTAAAAAATAATAATTCTTACGTTACCGAAATTTTACACCATTTTGTCATTGCTCTTTTATTCGATAAAAATTTGAACCGCGGTAATTTTCAACAACAACGAAGTAATTTACTTAAATCAATTTTATTATAATGTTTCGTTCAAGGAATTTATGATGATCTATTTCCATATTTATGGATTTAGTGGACTTGGGTATTATTGAATTGAGGAGGAGGTTATACATTAATGACGTCAAATTATTCTCTAGACATTCGAGATTTGCATACAAGATTATATCTTATTGACGAAAATAAATATTTAAAGGCAATGTTATCATTGCGTTTAAATATTGATTTTCGTCCTGATTTCTTCCCGACATTTTGTCACCTTTGCTTACTCCAAAGTTATTGAAAATTGGGGAAAAGAATGTATGCAATATTTAAACATACACGGATTACAATCTGTTAAATTGGTTTTATTCAGCGTCTTTAAAATCAGCCTCTAAATAAATTTTTCGATTCTTAGTAAATTGTTAGTAAATATTACACTTGGATCGTAGGTAACTATGGATAAGTGTAAAAGAGTACCAATAAACCATTTGAATACAAAATTCAACAGGAATACAATAACGGGGCAAAGTATTGAACGCAATGTTGAAAAGTTTTTTTTTTTTGAAACTAGGAATTGGTATTTAACTTTTAACTTAATTACTTCTGTTGCTGTGATTGTATATAGCCTACGAAATGAATCTCATGTTTTTATTAAATAAAATATGTGTTAATTAATATATTTTTTAATAATTGAGTCTTTTAGTACACACCATTACTAATTTATTTTACTTCTGATAAATAATAACTTGCATAAGTGGATATCCTATGAATATGCTTGCTCATTTTCTACAATATCCATCGATAAATCTGCCGGTTTCACCGACACAGGTTCGTGCTACTCACCATGACCTAACATTTCTCTGTACCTTGGGACCTAAACACACACATGTAATTTAGCATCCGTTATATCTACTGTTATACCGCTTCTTGCCAACTAGTGATGTACTAGTGCTTTATAATTTTGTAGTTTATCAAATACTTTTTTAGATTAAGTATCATTAAGTTAAAGGTACTATGCAATACTATATTCACTCTCCTCATGGCTATGCTATGTGTGAAGGCTTGTTACCTGCAGTGGGCCGTTATAGGCTCATAATGATACATTTCGAAGAATATTTAAGAATGCTTAACTGATTTTTTGTAAACACCATAATAAAGTTCATAACAATATTGATTTCGCAAATAAGTATTTTACCTATTTGGATTGCGTGGATAAGTGGTATTATGTTCATTTTTGTTTACTTTCGTTATTTTCTTTAGACTAATAGTAAGTTTTTGAGTAAAATCAAGCAGTATATCTATCATATCATAAATGTCTATTCATAAGTAATCTTTTATTTTTGATTAAAAAATTTACTAGCATTAAATTTTTAAATATTGCATTGTTTGCTAAACCGTGGTTACTTTATTATAACTAATCAATTTAGATGCTTAGGATACATATAGGCGCAAATAGTTTTCCATAAATGTCAATTCTATTAAATTATGAATGCTAGAGAAAAAAACAATATCAATACTTATTTAGAACTTTATTTACACAGTATCTGTGTGTCATACCGGTTGGCAGACATAGATTTATGGACAATGTCCTTCAAACGGTATAAAAATTGTACGCAGCAAATCGGTAAGTAAGTGGGTGTCTAACAACATTTGTAACACAACATTGTTGTTAGGACACCCACTTGTTGTTGTTGTTGTTGGATTGTTGTTAATATTTAGTATACTGACGTAAATACTATTTTGTAACAACGTAAATAAGTATTACGTCAGTAGTACTAATATATTAAAGTAATATATTTAATTTACATGAGGCTCAATGGTCAGACTTCGACTGAAAAATAATGACAATATATATATTTGACAATTTAGGTCCATAAAGATCACTTATGAATGTCAAATTTGATTCTATCATTATCTAGAGCCATTGGCTCGGAAGGCACGTGAAATGGTTGGTCCGGGCTATACTTTTAATGATGGTCGTCAGAACCCACAATCGCCATTGGGCACGCGTACTAGGTTATGAGCGTCGGTGGCTCATTGGTGTGGACTGTTGCCTTCCGATCTGGAGAGGGCGCAGGTTATACGTACGTAAGCTCTTACGGGGAAGGGAAACATTGTAAAGAATCCTGCACACGTCTGCGAAGAGATTCAAAGGTTGTGCGTGAAGTAGGCCAGTCCGCACTGGGCCCGCGTGGACGACTAAGGCCTATACACCCTTTAGGGTAAGCTCGTGCCTCTTGGTGGGACGTGTCATGAGCTGATGATGACGATGGGTTTTGTGCATAACAGTGGGATGTAGGTAGTAAACGATGATTGACTGACGTGTATTTTTATATATTTTACGTGAAATAATAAGATATAGTTAATTTATACTATGCATAAATAACTTATGAAAAGTAAAATTGTAATGAGGTTTTTTAGTTCGATGTGGTGCTTTCCGATAAAGTGCATTGCGAATTATTAAATTATTTTTTTTTCAACTCAAAATAAAACCGCCTAAATTACGTAACATTTTGTTATTAAAGTAAGAACTGGCAACACTTACAAAGGGATGAGAGAAGGGATTTTAACGATCGCCATCATTAACGCCGGAATCGGCTTCTTGACTCAGCCTAGTTTCCATGGCAAAATAAGCTAAGAATTTTCGACATTTAACTTAGTGTAACACTGTCTTAAATTAGTATTAAAATAAGATAATAATAAATCAGGCTACACAAATCATACTAGTATCGGGAAAATGCCATAGCCTTTAACCCATTGAACACCGGAAATCCAGACACAATAGAAAATGTATTGTGTCTCGCGCCAAAAGGCGTCTTTAGCGTTTAAAGGTTTAGTAAAATAATTTATCTTCTTTACAACGTCTCAAAGAAAGCATCAACTCAATATCATTAACTGTCTTTCTGATTTATAAATGGCCAACTAATTTATTAACTTGGTCATGTTTTACAGCTTCAACACAAGGTCCTCAAAAATTATGTATTCTTAAATATATTTATAATCATATTTTAAAACTTAACACTTAAATACTTCATACTTAATATAATATTACTTCACCTTTTCCGATACCAAAATGGCGAGGTATCACTATAGTCTTAAAAATATTTTTAACAAGATTATATCTTTCAGAAAGTCATCTTTCTATTAATTACACATACCATTACATACAACGTAACATTACGTCTTGCTATAGACGCTGCTGCAAATATCAGTTTCGCGACAACAAAACTAATTACACATTCAGATATTATACCTGATAATGTTCACAATAGCCTGTGAAGGACTGCATGGGAACCGATACGTATCTACCAGGTTCCCAGAGCTATTGTGATATGCGAACTTTGTTAGCCGGAAAGGTGTAAATGATAGGCCGAAGTATATGGATGCAACCTTGAAGTTGTTTAGAAGCTGGTACGATTATCGTGGTGTATATTTTTAAAATCCAAATTTCAAATGTAATGTTACCTTTGATGGGAAGAAAATAATTTTGTAATTTATAAGCAACTGCACAGGACTAACTGCCAGCTTAAAGTTTTATGCAATTTCTTGTAACATTTGCCATTTATTCTGATTGAATTTGCCAATCAAATGCCACTAGCACAATTAATTCTATAGGAAGAGGAAATATCATATTATATTATATTATAAAAATACTTATATTTTTTACATGGATCAATTTGTGGTCATATATTTAGTTCATAACTCAACATTTCAAGGTGGATTAAATAATTAACGCTAATTTTAGCGTGCATCTAACACAAGATTGCAAAACTTTGTTAATTAAATTAATAACGACCACAATGTTCACACATAATGTCATAATTGACATTACTCTTTCACCTCTGTAAAGACATTCGAGTAAAGATATTTTACACTTCCATTCATAAAAGTACTCATAAGTAATGAACTGCCATGTTCAGTTAAATATATCTTATGTTGAGCAGAAGTCAGTTGTTGTTTGAAGAAGCTTCAAACAACAAGGTCGAAAATCGTTTTTGCACTGTTTATACACGTACTATGTTACAAAATACTGGGAACCACAAGAAACAATACCTGTCTAATTACGCTGATACTTTGATAGAGTTCGCATTAACATGATGATAAATGACCTGCTAATGAAGAAGTATGATTTCAACAAGCTTCATGCAGAAGTTAATGACAAAGATTGCGTAACTGTTACATTTCCGTATAAATTTGTAGTCAAAAATGCAATTTTCTATTATACAATCATGCTATCAGTTATATTTAATGTGCCGTTATAAACATTTACATACATGGTGATATTACCATAACAATCGACTGTTGTTATTACTATAACAGTATTATTACCTTTGTTTTATGTTATATCATGTCAGTCTCCCTTAATGCATTCATTTTGTATTGCAACCTTACTATAGAGTGAATAGATAATTATCGACGTCCATTTATTTTCTGTTTAAATAAGAGAGATTTTATTCAATATTTAGAATATGATTCAAAGGTATTTAGGCATTAATAATTTCGTTTTGATTAAAAACTCCTCTTAAATATTAATAAAATATTCTAAGTACCCTTCATGAAACAAATACATAACATTATTTAAACTAGACAATCTCAATCATATTTAAAATCATAACTATTTATTTATTCGTTAAAACAAATCACCTTATAAAATGCGTCCATAGTAATTGTTCCATGAATTCTAATTTGCTTCTGGTTAAAATTCAAGCAACGACAGTGGCTCCAGTTTGTACACGGATATTCCTGACTCCGGCAATATTAATTGATGTTATAACCATCAATCTAAAAAGCGACTGTATTGTACTAGGGTAGTCCAATCATAAATAGTTTCGCAACAAAAATATTGCCTTAATATACAAAAACGAGTTTTGATGTTACCAAGGATGCAAGATTTTAGATGGTTTTAGCAAAGAATCAGAATAGGTTAGAGTGGACATGGCTTTAGCTAATCTCCCTATTAATCGAGATATATAACAGCCGACTACGTCTCACTTTAACCTATTAACTGCTGAGGTTCCAGACAATAGAAATTATTTGGTATCTATTGAATATATACGTACTACTAAGGCGGTTACAGGATTAAGCGAGTTAAAGTCTGCCTCATTTTTTAAAGAATTACTCCAACAATTTGCACACACATAGTCCTTTTTTAATTTCATGTCTAAAATAGTTCTACCATTAGGTGGACACTCGATAGATGTGTACTTTTACAGTTTGCAGAGCAAACAGCCGCATCATATATACGTTGCAATATATTAGGTACTGTCTTACAAAACTTCTACATGATCGATCCATGTTTCCTTCTAAAACCGTGTTTTTGAAAAAAATTATAGGTACTCTACTTTTCGAAAGATACTCTAAGACTATTTATTCTTACTATAAAATCTTGTGACGGTCAGTACTAGGGTCTCCTTTACTAAAGTGAAGGTTTTTGTCTTTTGTATAGTTTTTCTGCCGTCATTTCGCGATATCAATTTAATAACAATAGATACCTTTAATAACTTATTACTGCTTATACTGTAGGCGTTTCTTAAATAATGAAAAATGCAATAAATAACGCTCCGAGCAGCCATTCTAATATTAATATTGAAACTCGAAAGCGATTGCCACGGTCGGATTATCCGGATTGGAAAGATGACGGTTTTCTTTTATATGCCTACATTAGCAAAATTACAACAACTGGATGACATTGAAGGGAGATTTACGGAATGCCTTTATCTTTGAAATTTAATATTTCAGTTGAATAATTCCTATCAGTATAAAATATGTTTACCAAAACGGATGATAATATTTTCAAGCTTACATAATATGTTATAGTTATTAACAACATAGCATACATTCAGACTCATATCTTGGAATGGAAAAAGTCTGAAATTTGTTTATAAAAATATTCAAATATTAACATGATAAGTTTAAATATACTAAAAATATTAATTATTTGAAATAAACTAATGTAATAATTGAATATTAAAATTATCATCATCATCAGCTCATTAAACGTCCCCACCGAGGGGCACGAGCCTACCCGTATAGGGTAATTAGGCCTTAGTCGTCCACGCGGTCCAGTGCGGATTGGACGACTTCACACACAACCTTCGAATCTCTTCTCAGGCGTGCATTAGGTTTCCTACGATGTTTTCCTTCACCGTAAGAGCGTCGGATAACGTACATCTATTTTCGAAAATTCGAAAACATTGGTTGTCGGGATTTGAACCTCAGCCTCCCGGTAGGAATGCGACAGTCCACACTGAGCCACCGACGATCTAATTAAAATTATACATTGCTCATATTTGTATTAGATAAACATCCTACATGATGACCCATTTGATGTTATGGATAAGATGTCTTTAATATCAATTGTTTGGGGTTCGTTCCTTGAGTAATATATTAAGTGCATGATTGTCTATTTGTATTTGCTCTGTTTTAAGTATAGTAATATGTATGTTTTCACATTAAAGAAACAACAAAGTAACTTTTGTTTATCAAGGTTTATACAAATGTTTATAACCCTTCAAATTCCTCACTGAAATTAGGGCTAGATGGCTGTGTGAATGTTGGTTGATATTTATTAATATATTTATGACGTCACATATTGTACCTTACTAATGACATGAATAGAAATAGGGATAACGTGAGTCACGACATATTTATCTCTCAAGTATTTCGGTGACTTGCAACACGTTACCTTATTAAAAATAATAACAAATAATTTTACAACTCAATCATTATGAAATTTTCTTAAAGAAACGTACGTAGCTGCGTACCGTACATGCGTTTTTAATGAAAAAAAAATTAGACAAATTGATGAATATCTATAATATCGAAGTTTTTTTTGTTTCATTATCGTTTCATTTTCAACAAAGTCTAGGGCATTTATACAAACTCTACATATTATTACATACTTTGCAATGATGCCAATAATAAAACTCCTTTTTCATAGCGCAAGACATTATGACCGCAGTAAATCATAGTTAACTAGTAGCCAATATTATTAAAGTTGATAGCTGTTGCGACATATTAAGTGCGATAATCCTTAAGCTTACGTCGACTTAATGTATCGTTTGTTTTATGCATCGTATCTTGGCCAAAAACTACCAATATGATATGATTATTTATGTTAAATGTAGAGCTTATTTAAAATCATTATTTGAAGAATTTATTTGAACCAGTACCAACTACTTAACTCTTTGACCGCCAATGACGCCATAAGACGCCAACCACTATAGATTTTCTTTTGTGTCTGGATTCCCGGCGTTCAATGGGTTAACGTGCTCTTCAATCTCGTCAGAAGTGTGAGTGAAGAGACAATAATTTTCCCCCACCCATTACCCACTGTTGGGATAGTTGGTCAACTTACTCTATCGTCAATCCGAACCCCATCGATCCTTCAAAACAATGATTACACGGTTTCACGATTAATTTTCTTTATCGAAATATTTTCGGTTTTTATACTAGGTGATAGACTATGTACATACTAAGTCATCTAGGTAGGTACGCAGTGCCAGATAACGTCCGTAAAATAGGAGTGTTTTGCACTTCTTTGTTTCGGGATGAGGGCACTGTAGCTAGTAAAATTAATGGGGATAAGAGACCTTACATCTGTCGTCTCGGGTGACGGGCGCAGGGAACTGTTTGTGGAACCTGGACTTTTTTTGTTAATTTTTTAAACACTGCAATTGTCTTGATCAGGCGTATCACTTATCACCAGGTGCGAACTAACTCTACCTTTCATATATAGCATATAAAAAATACATCGTATTTAATCCTTAAAGCTTATCTTGTAACATCGAATATTTTGCAACAGCTTTACATTGCAATGTACCAATTGAATTATCTCATTACCAGAGTAAAGTATCCATAATATCGAACGTTGAAAGCCGAACAATATAATTTCACAATACTGCGTTCTTCTTAACAAAGCGTTTAAGTTTTGGAGATTAGCAAAGTACTATATTATGGGAACAAACCTTTGATTAGTAATCCGCGGGTCGCGGGTTCAAATACCACGGAGAGACTGCATAGTGAAAGTCACTTTGTACAAATGTTCCCCGTTTATTTAGGTTTTTTGACGACCTATATGGTGTGATGGTTGAGCCACTGGCTACTTTATCACGGGTCCCAGCTTCAATCCCGGCCATTACAAACATTTGTGAGTTTGAACATATCTGTTTGTATAGGACTGTGTGTTTCTTTGTATAATTTGTATGTATTTCCAAAAAAGTATGCTACTGTTTAGGTAGGGGCTTGATGGCGCTATGTGTATGTCAGTGGATATTTATTTAATTAAAAATCTTATTGTGAAGTATATAATTGTCTTAAGACAAGCAGCAATATTCTGTCTAGGTTCTACAATACTAGGCTTAAACGCCTTAAGTTCCACTAAACAACAATGAAATAAAAAAAGTTAACAATTGCATTTACCTGTTCTAAAAACGGCCAACACTTAAATTCACACGCGGCGTGTTCGACCCTAGCTTCCTTATGCGAGACAATAGAGTTAAACCTGTAATTGACCGTAATCGGTCTTATAGACCCTGGCATGATATTTTGATTTATCACACAAATACTATTTTCTACTCATAGCTTTTTTGTGCACTCATAGCCTTACCCTTCGTGACCCGTTTAGACTAATGATGATGTCGATTGTATGTACGAAACTTATGAGCTTCATAAACAGCAACCATACTTAAAAAATGGATACATTGAGGTAGCGACTGCGTTTGTCGAATAGGCAGAAGGTATTAATGGAAGAAATCTTATTTATTTGTGGTTCACAACAAAGAACTGTTGATTTGATTTCGTTAAAAGTAAGTAACATAATTAAGTTTAATTATTACATATACCATAGACGTCGGTGGCTCAATGGTGTGGACTGTCGCCTTCCTACCAGGAGGGCTGAGGTTCAAATCCGACACGTACCAATGTTTTCGAATTTTCGAAAATATATGTACGTTATCCGACACTCATACGGTGAAGGAAAACATCGTGAGGAAACCTTCATGCACGCCTGCGAAGAGATTCGAAGGTTGTGTGTGAAGTCGTCCAATCCGCACTGGGCCCGCGTGGACGACTAAGGCCTAATCACCCTATACGGGTAGGCTCGTGCCCCTCGGTGGGAACGTTTAATGAGCTGATGATGATGATTACATATACCATAGACCTATGTCCAGCAGTGGACTGCGATAGGTTGAGAGAGAGAGAGAGAGATTACATATACCAAAAATGTATTTCAGATGTATTTGTATTTACCGACGTACCAAAAGCAATCATGATATATATTTTTTTGGATTAACAAATTATATAGGTACTTTAATTATAAGAGTTACATTAAATAAAGCTGTATAATCAGACCATCTTGTATAAAACGATTGAGATCTACTTTGATGAAATCTAATTTCTTATACATAATTATGGTGATTTATATGTAGAAGCCCAACACTATCAAAATATTTATTTTCAGTAAAGATAAGTGGTCAAAATTACATCTGGAAAAGTAGGAGCACGCAATTGTACCTTAATGCTATTTATTTAACCCTCGGTATTACTTACGTTTTTGGGTCACAATATATCCACTACGTGTAGCCATTTAAAGATTAAGCTCGCTCATCGGGGTCGCAAAGACCGATTGGCGAGTTTCCCTGAGCAGGGTTCGTGAGAACGATGCCGCGACAAAGATGGACGTTTCACCTCTACAGGTTAACGATCCGTACGTGGTCAAACTTAACCCTTGGTATGTTTGCTAATGTATTGTTCGAAAACGAGATACGGCGTATGTTTCAAAACAAGCCCGTAGCGTTTTAAATAGGAAAACTTGTTACCTAGATGATGTAAATATTGATGATTCATTGATTTCAAAAGTAGTTTTATTGTTTATAATTATTATTTTATTTATAATGGGCTCACTCATGAAAATAGCCTAGTGAAAGATACATGTATTTTCTTAGGTCTTAGGTCAAGACCTAAGATGAAGCTTGCTCAGAAAAGCTCTATCGACATTTTTTTTCAAAGCCTTACGTTGAAAATAAAATCAAAATACTAAAAATCATGATTTAGTGCATACAATATAAAATTAATGAAGACAGCAAAATTCATTCATTAATGAATACAAGCAATAATCAATACCTTTCACAAGTTTAGTTACTTTAATATTATTTTTTCAAATGAAATGAAACTGTGTCAGTAGTTACTATTCATATCTAAATGCCGCAGCGACGTCATGTGCGTTCAAGCGCGTATTCTCCGCTTGTTAAAAGTTTTGTGATTGGCCGTGTATGATACTTTTTAATATCCAAATAAAAATCATGCTTTTCATATTATCATTTTGAATTTAGTTTCTTGTATATAACTAGACATTAATAAAATTTAAAAAACTCACCGAGAATCAGATACAGTTTCATGTTGTCCTCCTTTGTTTTCTTCTATCACCACTGGCACAAAATAGAAAAATTAAAAGGATACTAAATAAAGATATTAGTTGGTCGTTCGAAAATCAAATCTGCACAACGCGCGGCGCTGAGTCGCGCGCACCCGCCTGTCCGCGTGTGCTCGGTCGCTGCGCGCGCGCACACCTTCACTTTCTACGTAGTGGGCCGCCCTATGCGACAGGGATGCAATCTGTAACACAATCAATTCACTTATGTAGTACGTATTAGGTCATCAACCGACTAATGTACACTTCTCCAGTTGAATAGCTTTTTGATGGCTTACAATAATATTAAAATATTTCTTATCGAGTACCTTTAAATTGAACTCTACATGAAATCTATTGGAACCCTATGTTTCCTTTTTTACGCAAGATATCCCAGCATTCCACTTATTTATCAAGCCTCCGTTATTTACCTTCCTAATACCTATTATATACATTTTTAGCCATCGAAGTGTCATTGATAAATTTCAGAACACTTGTGTGTTTTACTCATCGATATCAGAGAAGAATTTACGAATATTTACCGTATTGCCCGCATCTATTTTCAGCTTTTTAAATAAGTCATATATAAATACATTAATAATTATTACACACTACTTCGTCAAAAAAATATCACGAATAAAAAAAAATGAAGAATTTATTTTGCATTATTTTCTCAGAAGGTTTGTGTTGTGTGAACTAAACCGAGCCTAATAATGTCGTATTAAATAAATTTGAGGTTCTGGTGATTGCATGTAAAAGTTGTCGTGTTCTAAATCATGGTAATATAAAAAACTACATTGAAGTTGTGATTGAAATTTCATTCTTAAGTATTGAAAACTATAAGCAAATATATAAATATTATAACTTTACTGAATTTTCTAATATATTGTTTGATGCATAGATTGAGTTGAAATTTTAATTTATTAATTAAATCAAAGTATTCCTCTCACACTTTACACTTTACTAAGTAATGCTTAGATAAACAATAGACTAACTGGATGCAAATTCTCACTCCAAGTGTCCGCGGCAAAAGTCTGCCATCACGTCAGTTGGGCAGAATTTTTATTCATAATCACGTCGCTGCTACATGTTATAATGATAAAGTAGTGTGCTCGTGCTTTTGATTTTGTACTCTTTCTATGACGCGTTAAGGTCAACATTTTAATGTATAATTCAATGCTATAAATATAATTATAACTATACGTATGTCATGGGGCTCATTTTTTGGATGACGTTTCTTCGTGATTGTGCATCTGTAGTTAATTGTTGAACTAAGTAGTAATGTCACTTGTTCAAATAACCTATCTAAGTGGACAACCCTATATCTACTAGGCTAATGAGACAGGGAAGCAGAGTTTGTTGACACTAGCACACGCATGTCAGCAAATTATCGCCCGGTAATTGGCGCTTGGACATTTATATGTAATACCGAACGCATGATATCGATTTCTATCTGTTTGCAATCGGTAATCGATTAGCTGATTATTCGAATAATTAAGACTATGTTTTTGTCATTTTTATATTGTAAGCGATGATAGAAGAAAACATCTTGTTAAAAATATAAATGTAATATGAACAATGAGCAAAACTTTATTTTATTTTTGTTTTTAGTATAACATGTTAGTACAACCTGTTTAAAAATAATGGTACATGAAGACATTATGGTAATGGAGAACACACTTTTTGTAAAATAACTAAAAAATATATAAATGTATTTTTTTTGTAACATGCCCTGTGTGAACACTGGTAGGTTTTTGACGTCAAAAGTCGAAAACACCGAGCTTCAAAGGGAGAGCGGAAAGGAAATATAGGAAGAGGAGCCATATATTTCGGGTAACCTCACTTACTCGGCAAAACAACGAAAAATGTTATTTCACGCTAGTTTTCTGTGACACAGACTTACCTGTATTATTTCAATCGAGTCGGTTCATTCGTGTCGACAAATGACTCTACTACTGTTAAAGGTGAAGTGTATGAATATGATGCAGTTTAATTTAGAAAATGTTGTTTTTTCTAAATATTAAATCCGTTAGGCGGTTCCGTATTAAATCATTGAAAATATTGGATTCCAGTGCCGATACTGAGTAGTGTAATGGTTGCAAACTCGGCTACAACACCATAGATTCCGGGTTTGACCCCCATGCTATACACATATGTGTGCGTGTATATGTCTGTTTAAATAAGGTGGGTGCTTTTAATGTATAACATGAATGTATGAAATATAAAACTATGGAAGAAGTGATTGAATATAGTTATCCCTTATTTAGAACCCACGTAGAATTTCATTGCTAAAGTCGGAGCTAGATGACTGTTAAATGTCGATTGATATAAATATAACTAAAATAAAAAGTTTATAACTTTAGCTCAGAAGTCAGATCTCGATATTAATAGTAATTTCACAACGTTCAAAAGAACGTTGATTAATATTCTTAAGGGGCAGTCTTAGTTATGTCTTAGCATAATTTTGTAATTGTTGTACTCACTTGTAACTTATACTCTAGGTTAGTATTTTTAAGTATGTAATTTACATTAAATTCTGTTTAACTTTTATTTTGCTAAACTGCTTCCATGTCAGCTGTGCTTGTCGTGGCAGTTTGTAATTAAGGCATCACTACTTGTTAGTATCGCTTACGTATGTATAATGTCAATGATAAGTGTATGTTCTGTAAACTGTCCTAAATAAATAAATAACTTATAACTGTGCTTCACGAAAAGTAGACTCTTTTTGAAAATTCAAAGAATTCCTATGAAAGTGACCAGTTTTTGTAGAAAATTCATAAAGAACCGGCCGCTAGATGACCGGTTTTGATAAACTGTGCGCTGGTATATTACTTACATTTACTTAGTCATTGAATAACCATGTCATTGAACCGGTGACAGTGATTTTTAAATTTAATTAATGAGCGCACATCCTGAAAGAAAGGTATCAGTTTATACACCATCATCATCAACAGTTCATTAAACGTCCCCACCGAGGGGCATAAGCCTAACCATAAGGGTGTTTAGGCCTCAGTCGTCCACGCGGGGCCAGTGCGGATTGGCCGACTTCACGCACAACCTTTGAATCTCTTAGCAGGCGTGCGCAGGTTTCCTCACGATTTTTCCTTCACCGTAAGAGCGTCGGAAAACGTACATATAATTTCGAAAACACATTGGTACTTGGCGGGATTTGAACCTCAGCCCTCCAGGTAGGAGTGAAGCAGTCCTCACCATTAAGCCACCGACGCTCAAATAGACCAGCGATCTCAAAAATATATAAAGTTTCGTCATCATCAGCATTTTAAGTCAACTGCAAGCACAGGTCTTCCCGCCCAGCATAGTTATGGAAGATTGGACCGTAACCCACCACTTCTTATTGTTGACCTATATATTGACTATATATATAGTACAAACTTGTTTGATATATGTTATTGCTAATATGTATTGTCCTGTAAATGTATTATGATATTGTTTGTTCCTAAATATAAATAAAATCATTTATGCACACAGTGATACAATACAAAAAAACATGGAAAATTTTTAAGAAGTGACTGCTTGTTTCACCCTGAAATTACATTCAGCAGGCCCAAAAAAAATTAAGTATGAGACGTAGACAGTGTGTGTGAGATGTAGACATTTTTAGAGTCTATTATTCAAATTTCGACATCAGGCTCCGTCTGATTTATTAAGACGAGATCTATTTAACTTAATGCAACCAAAAATTCAACTGACTAAAATGGAATTACATGTTTTAGGATATTATTATTGATTTCTGTAAAGTATTTTTTTTATTTTTTTTATATGAGTGAAACTGTATTGTTTGTTTGCCCATCAAGTAACTGTCTGCTTATTTGCAAAAGTAATAACAAACAATCGCGTGCCAAATTAACCCAATATGTCAAAAAACTAACTACACTGACTTGTATAGGTAGAAGCTCTTGTTTGATATAAGAGGTTGCTCTTGACCACGATCTTAACGTTAAATGAAAGGTCAAGATTCAGTCAACAATGGGTCTTACTCATTCATAATTTGCTCGTTGAATTTTAAATCAAATTTATTTATCTATTTTACAAAATAAGTTTTGGTCTTACAAAGAGTATTTTTTAATAAAGTTACTGATTCATACAAAAACGTATTATTGTATTGTTTGATTCATATTGTTTGTGTTACCACTTTGTTCACCATGCTGGAACAAATCTCTTATAGATAAGCTACCTGTACTTCTTTGTCTCCTTCTGTCTACATAAACTGTCATGATATGTACGAATAAATAAAGAAAAAAAATTACCTGCACTAAACTGTCTTTCCACTCTGATGTGTTGTATTCCTTAACTATAATGAGGCTGAAGACAATGTTTCTTAGCAAAAAGACCTTCGTCCTAAAATGTATTTTATTTTTATATTGCAAATTGGTTCTTGCTGCGGAATTTGGTACAATAAAGCTTTATCTATTTATATCTCCGTTATTTTTATTTATTATAAACACAAAATTCACAAAATCTTTATTAAGATTTTGATTTAGATGTTCTTAACAATACTACTCGTAAAAGGTTTGAAGCCGAAGAAAATCTTTACAGTTAATCACTCGTGCCTCTTTAAATGCCTCTTAATGTCTAATTTGTTGATAGAGAGTGAACTCAAAAGAAATCTAATATGGCTAAGTTTCAACTTATGGATCACTAATCGTCACTAAAGACAATAAAGTATAAGCATCATTGAGATTGTAGGTCAAGCCGTTATCGTGTAGTACGTCGTCTACGTGGGTACCTACCTCAATCTCGCCTTTTGGTCTTGTACTGCCTCCGTAGTCTATAGTGTTAGGCGTAGGCGTAATTCGGGGGTTTGAATCCCGTAGCGAAACCACATATTGAAAAGTCATTTGTGCTTTTTCCCAGTTTTGCTAGGACAATGCAGGCATAACCTAATTGTGTGAAATTAATATGATTTCGTGCTTCGGACGGCACCTTAAGCCCTTGGACCCGGGTGCAATCTTTGGATGGTAGTCATTAACACCCACCAATCTGCGTTGGGCCCACTCGTGTAATAAAAAAAATTGGCCAAGCGCGAGTCGGAATCGCCCGTGGAGGGTTCCGGAACAGCAAGTAATATAAAATAATGTAATTTTTTTAGTCACCTACTACAGCTTTAATATGAAAAATAGAGGTTCACCGTTTTTGACGTATAAAAAAACTACTCACCAGAAATCGTTCATACTAAATTTCGTTGTTAGATTTTATGGTAAAATACATCATATATTTTTTATTTATTTTATCAACCCCATAGTTTAGAAATTAGAGGGGAGGAACACAATTTTTTCAACTTTTGAAGTGTCTCTCGCGCAAATTATTCAATTTATGAAAAAATTATATTAGAAACCTCGATATCATTTTTTAAGCTCTACACATTGATACATCAAACGGGGTTCGATGAAAAAAAAATTTTTGAGTTTCTGTTTAATGTATGGGGAACCCGAAAATATATTATTATTTTTTCAAGTTTCTTGTCAAAACCTAATAGCGGTTCACAGAATATATATACTCACAAAGATTGAATAGTGTAGTGCTTATAGTTTCGGAGAAAAAAGGGGTTGTATTATTCGGACGGACGGACAGACAGACAGACAGACTTGACGAATCTATATAGCCAAATGGCAAAAAACGGAACCCTAAAATAGGGATTAATTAAACACACACACTTTTACACTGATAGCAACCACAGGCCCTGTAGCCACTGTTGATTATATAAAGCATCCCTATTTAAATAAGAGCGAACTACATATTAATATTCCAAGACACAAATATAATTATGTAATTAATTAAGCAAGGAATGGGTATCGATCATTAAATGGATAGTGTATGATTGAGTTAACTGAACTCATCCCCATTATATCTTCGATTAATGTATTCCATTTGACGATGTCATGACGACCCATTTGGTGTTGTGTTGAGGCGTCGACTGCAACACCAAGGGTTCGATCCCCAGGCAGTACAAACATTTGTGCATGAATATGTCTGTTGTAATGGTCTGGGTGGTTTCTATGTATAATATGTATGTATTTATAATAAAAAAGTATTTAAGTATGGTTATCCGTTGTTTAGTAACCATAATACAGGCGTCACGCTTAACTTGGGGCTAGATGGCGCTGTGTGAATGTCAGTGGATATTTATTTATTTATTTATTCCAATCAAAACCCGATTAGCCTAGCATTTGCAAGTAATACCGGATTATTCGCCTAATGAAATATTTCCCAACATTTCGACTTGGCTAAATACCAGTTACATTTAAGAGACATGATTCCGCGAAGTGTTATCATGTCTAAATAAAGTTACATAAGAAATAGCGTTTTTAGAATCAATTGAATTTAAGTTCATTCTTGTAGTGAATATAATGTTTTATTTATATAAAACTATCAAAGTCATTCTTTATCTCTTCAACATAATGCAGTCTACTGCAGGGCATAGGTCTATCCTGTTATGTGCTCGATATCCGGGTCTTCCGCTTACCTAATGGTCATCATCATCATGTGCTCGATATCCGGGTCTTCCGCTTACCTAATACAGCGACCTATATCAGCAAATCATAAATCATTTTGTGTTATCATATTAAAGACACCGAGAATAATATCATTATATAAAACCGATATTCTAAATAATATCGGTTCAGCTAGCCTATCCCCAAAAACATAAGTTGGTTCTAAAACCTATAAATCATTTTTTTCATTTTTGGTAGTATTAATTATGTATTTGGGCATCTTATCTTGCATCGAACACTGTTTTCTTTTCTTTATTTAAGGAGTTTAGTCAATTTAGACTATGTAAGAAAGAACAATATTTATTTGGTACAGTTCAAACTATAATAAGTTCTTAAAATTATATTAAAAAGAAATCTACTAAAATGGTGGCCAGTGACAGTCTGTCAAGGCGCTGGTTTGCAGTGGAATCAAAGAAATAATAACGTTGTTGCTCAAAAACTTCGTTTTTAGATAATCACGTGTAAAATCATCATCATCATCAATAATGTGTATACAAAGAGATTTTTTTGTTTTTTGTAATTCGAAATTTTGCCATTATTTGTTGTAGAAAGTAAAAAACAATCTAATTGTGGGATAATCATAAGAGATAGACATATTATCACATCTGATATCGTTTATGCCGTGAATGAGAATCGTGATCTGGTCCGAACTATGTAGTAATGTTCGTAATCGATTAATTTATAACTTTAAGAGTCGTATCAAATCGTGGAGTCGATAAGTTCGCCACAATTTTAGTAGCAACATTTACTGTCATTAGAAATTAATGTCGTTCAACCAATGCAGATTCTGAGGCAATCATGTTCGCCAGAACCTTTAATCGTCCCCAAAGCTCAGTAAAATGTATCTTAACACAATGTTTCTAAGGTCTGCAATGTTTTAGCAAACAATTTAATCTAATTCAAGCAATTTTTTTGATGGGTGCCCAGAGAGTGCTTCTTAGAGAAACTTCGTTATAATTTTGCAGTATAGAAACACATATTTTGCCCAAAAGGTCAGTTGTCTAGTTTGCTAAAATTTCATAAAATTAATAATATTTTTTTAATGTGAAAAGCATATGGAAAGATTAATAGCTTTTACTTACGCATGAATTATTAATTTAAATAACGCCTGCGGATGTACATGCGTGTGATGTTATTCAAGAGAGATTTGACAGCAAAAAACGGGATTTTGTAACTGGATTAGGTTAGCGTCGTTCATCTAGTAGAATAGCAAATCAGAAATTTAGAATAGTGAACGATTTACACTGGGAAATACGGAACAAGACTACCATCCCATCTAGCTTAACGTCCTGTCGGGCCCAGTCGGTCAGTAGGTATTCATTGTAAGGTCGTGTCGTGCTCTTAATACTTCGAAGGAGTAACGAGTGGGTTGCCAACTTTTGAAAGACTGATGGAAATGGTAATATAGAAAACATCGAAACTTTTTGCCGACTACAACAAAACTGTGGAATTAGTTACCATCTGTAATATTCCCTGAGCGATAAGACTTGGCAGTCTTCAAGAAAAGAACATTTTTTAAATGCCGGAACGCACTTCTTAGTTCTCTAATATTGCAAGTGTTCATGAGATTAGCTGTCTACTCATTTTCCCGCTATCCCATCAAAAGTACTCCCTACTTTTATAATAAGCGATAAGTGATTTCGTTTGTCTCATAACCTAACTTACTGAGTAAAGCACATCGTTAAAAATTATTACACATAGGTTTTCATTGCGGACAAGCTGGTCCATTTGTACTGAAACAAGGCGCTCCCATACTTAAAGTGCTTACTACCAGGTGGACTGACTTCATTATTGTTTATTTGTACAAAAATAGCTGAACTAGCTTATGCTACGAGCTGTATACAAAACTATTGTCATTGAAACACTGAAATGCCTTTGGCTGAATCATATTTTTTTGTCTCTATTATCAAAATAATATAATGTATTTCAAGGTAATATTGTTCAATTTCATATTTAATGCAGGCTGTAGGGTATAAGAGATATGAGTCAATAATAATATAGTCTGTTTTGCATTTGTTTAATGGTAAGGCAAACTAAGGTATTTTTCTATAATCTAATGTCCTTAAACTTAGAATAGGTACACCCCAATCACTCACTGAAGGAAGTTACATGTCTGATAAGATCGAATGTACCAATCTATTGAGTGCTACTACTTCACATTTCAAATAATACACTTGCGAAAGATCTATTATTAGGTACAAAAATAATCTTTGAATTCATAATTATCTGTCATGTTTGTAGTTAGTAATGTAGAAGTGGGATTTTATGGGTTCAAATCATACCGCAATCTTTTTAGGTTTTTGAACTTTTCATGGACCAATTTTTCTACTAAAGCAATATCGCGATGATTTTGGAAATAAGTAGTGCAGTATAGTACCTCAGTCTAGCCCGGACGTCTCAGTAGAATTAATTTAGGTGATCAAAATAATAATTATGACTCATTAGTTACATACAATGGATGCATTGAGTATTTAATTATTTTACGGAAAACGCCACGCATCGCACGCCAGGAAGACTAAATACTCGACTGTTGGTATATGTAAACCTATACCACCAGTCATTAACATTATAGGTAGAAGTAAACCTACACGATGTAGATAACAATAATATTTTCAGTCGCTCGTATAAACATCGGCGTACACGGGACGTAGTTCAAGACCTAGACAATTTAAGCATGTGCAGTGTTTCATCGGCGGCGACGTAACACATTAATGAACACCTTAAGGATCACATAGGCTCCATGGATGTGCAGAAATGTAAGTTACTTTTGCTCTTATTCGCCTAACCGGCGTGTACTGGGTCGCTATTTCCCCAAACATAATATACTAGGTTACCTATGCATCCTCGCAACGATGTAAGCATAGGTTGACGGGGACACCATAGTGCTCGTTGGTGAATACTTAAGACAGTGCGTTCATTGTGTCGGTGGCTCATTCGTGTGGAATGTACATCTCGGTCTGGAGAGTGTTGGTTTAAATCCCGCCATGTACCGATACATTTTCGAAATTTCGAAATTATATGTACGTTTATTCTGCGTGCACCAAGACATAAAATCCAAGGGGATGTTGGCGAATCCGCATTAGACCCGCGTAGACGACTAAGGCCTAATCACACCATGAGGTTCGTGCCTCTCGGTGGGGATGTTTATGAACTGATGATGACAGCGCTCTGCGCTTAGCCGGTGAAGTTGTAGAGGCGTCTGTGGAAACAGCAATTGTCCAAAAGAAAAAACAAAACACTACCTGCTGCTAATGATCATTAAGCTATTACAACAATATTTGCATGTAGACTAAATTACCTTCTAAAATTATATATTACATCCATTAGGAGCACATATCAAAATGTAACATATACTTAATTATTTCTACTGACAAATCTAACGATCCTCGAAATAGACTGTTGCAACGATCAAATTAGTACTAGAACATAAAAGGAATGCAATTTAAATTAAAGACTTTAGTATAAGAATATAAGGTGTATATTTGTGAAACGTTTTACGTGCGTGTTACCTAAAAAAAAGTTTTACGATCTAGATTTAGAAACAATTTTATTTTTGTGTAATTGCTCCTCACGCAATTATCTTTTGGTGCAGTAATATTAATAAAACTTCACAGGTTACGTTTTACAAACGTTTATGATCACGATATTAACTTTTTGCAACTTAAATCAAGAATCTCAATAAATATTCTTATTAAATCCAAATGAATCACGTTAAAATTCTTCGGTGTCTTAAATAAATATCGACATAGTTATCTTCCATTATCTACATTTGTATTAGCAAAGCACCGACTGAAAATGCTGAAATCTTTAATATTTTGCCGAAAATAAATAAATCGTAAATCAGGTAGTTGTCGAAACTTATATAATATTTATTTTACTAGTATACAAGTTTCACATGTAACATACATTAGATTCACCTAAGCACTAGTTACGTTACAATGTTTTGAATTAAATTACTTCTGGTTTTGTTAATGTTCGAAAATCTACTTTTATTTCCTATTGCAAAGGCAAAATACAAAATCATGCATGCAGCTTTGATGCAATGTCTATATATTGGCGAAGGAGAGATATATTTTTATACTTATATTTCAGTTTATATATAGTCATTGAAATCCGTAACCATTCATAAATATTTGACCACGTTGTTTGTCAGAATTAATGTTTGACGACCCATTTGGTGCTGCGGTTGAGACGTCGACTGCGACACCAAGGTCTCCGGGTTCGATCCCTGGACAGTACAAACATTTGTGTGCATGAACATGTCTGTTTGTAATGGCCTGGGTGTTTTCTATGTATAATATGTATGTATTTACAAATAAATATATATATAGAAGTATGTTTATCCGTTGTTTAGTACCCATAATACAGGCTTCACGCTTAATTCGGGCTAGATGGCGCTGTGTGAATGTCAGTGGATATTTATTTATTTAATTACGAGTAATATATGTATCAAGATTAATTTCTTGGCATTGCACATTTAATCAATATCTGTCTTATTAAGGTTTATCTCCTAGATTGTCGAACTATGCTCCTACGTATATCCTACACATAATTGTAATTTATTCCCTACTATGTTTGGAATGTTTGGGTATTTAAATTGAGTATTATATCATTCCATACAAAACAATGGTAAATGGAAATTTCAAGGATAATTTTCATGGTATTGTTTAATTATATTGTGAATCCTCATCTTAATTGAGTAATTGCGTTTGCACTCATTGCGATTTTATACTCGTACATTTACAAACACCTACCCGGGTACTTAAATGCCATTCGATTTTCTCGCCAAAGCTAGGTAGTAGACTTGATACTGAGTCGTTTAGGTAGGTACCACCGCAGAGCCAGATATCGTCCCGTGAAACAAGAGTTATGTACTTTTGTGTTTCGGGATAAGGGCACTGTAACTAGTGAAATTACGGGTATAAGAGACCTGACATCTGTTGTCTCGGGTGACGGGCGCAGAGCGGCATTGATGGAGGGTAATAACTGTCTATCAATGCCAGTCTGTCATGGTCAGGCATATCAATTACCATCAGGTGAGCGTCCTGACCTTCCTGTACACTTATAACCAAAAAAAAGAAAAAAAACTGTTGGTTTATCTGTATTCTAGGATGAAGGGTAAGACTCCCAATGGTAAAATCTCCATGTCACGTTAAGAGGGTTATTTTATATTGTTGCTAATCTATATTGTTCGAGGGCCTTGCTTTCGCACGAGTGGCACGGCTTGACCGGAGTGACCACAGTCTCACAGAAAAACTATCACAGAAAATTGAGTCGAACATCGTATGTGTTGAGCATTTACCTGAGTATAGAGGTCTTAAGCCGCATTTTCCACTCAATATTTCTTTTGCCTTTTCAATGACTGAACACACTTCCTTAACGTATAATCATTTTACACCAGGTATACCGTGCTCAACTGCCTACCTAAAACAATAAAAACATAAATACAACTCTATATGAATATTCATAGGTTCCACATACAGAAATACAGTCCAAAACACTAATAAATTCCATTCTGCATCAACAGCCATTACATATTTTCACAGTCCCGGGTCGCTCTAGCAAATCACCTTAATGAGACATACGCAACGTCTGTTAGCAGAACTAATGGTACGGTACAGAAGTCTCTATAATCCCTTCGATAATTCCTAGCTAACAAAGCGTCGACGTTATTACGAAATAATATAGGTACGGCCAGCAACAAAACAAAAGAATAAAATGTATCTTTTTTAGGTAAAATAAAGCATTCAAGCAATACTCTGACATTAGACTTAACATCAATCGTCTCAAGTGACGGGTGCAGAGCGGTGTTGACGGAGAATAACAACAAGTTCATACAATTATTGGTGTCCTTCAATACTGCTCTGTCATGGTCAGGCGTATCAATTTTCCATCAGGTGAGCGAACTGACCATCCCATTTTATTTCATGAAACTGCTCAGATCGGAATTCCGTACTGGATCAGACTGCTGCAATTTTTAGGAAATTCGTAATCTATTCCGATGCAGCTGCATATTCAGTGCAGCTGAGGAATTAAGGTTGCCATAGGCCGTAGTTTTATGCACCTTGCGTAACATAACTTATTTATTTATTATTATACATAATGATCATATGATGAAATTTACGTACAATTCAAAAAAAGAGCATTTTACGTAATTATATGTTCTAATAAGCTTAATTTTTTGCCATTCCTATCAGTAAAATGTTTTATTGTATACCCTATCTTCCAAATTCCATTAATGAACAATATTATATGTTGTTAATATATTTTTACCTCGATGTAAATATGTCATATGAGATATCAAACAATAAATAAGTAAGTGAATATAATAAGAAAAGTAATATCTGTCATCTCCAATAAATCAGTATTCGAAAAAACATTTTCGGCTACCATCTCTTTACTTTTCATCGCAAAATTTATACCTTCGGATTTTCATAAACCTAGAGACAGTTATCGCTGTGAAACAGGCTTTTTCAAGTCATTTTTTATGGAATGAAGTGCTCGGTAGGGCTTCTACGGCACGTTTTACTGTCCGCTCAAAAAGCTAGTGACCTATTTTCCAAACATAAAAATGGATACCACCAAAAACATTAAATGTAAAATGCTGCATTTTACAATATTTTACATGTTTTACATAAGGTTATCCCTATGAATTAGATATCAGATCTCATGATGATGAGAGCAAAGCTTTTGTATTCTACAATACATGGCCCAACTCTATCGACCTTTACCAGTAAAATCTACAAATCAGTAAAATATATATATTTCACCGTTTTGCTACCGTCCTGGAGATGATGCGCGAATATTTAGTTTCATATGTAATTAAGTAATGAAACTGCCAAGCCATACATATTTAGTGATATATAAAATTTGTTGATGTTAGTTTCGGTAGAGTTAGGCCGTCTAGAATGAAAAGATGAGATCTACATGAGATCTGATATCTTTTTCATAGGGCAAACATCATGTGGTCGTCTTGGCAACATTTTACATGAAATGTTTTGGTGGGATTTCAGTTACTTTTGCAAGTTGCTAGACAGTCTTTTAAGTGGGTTAGTAGGTTTCTTAGTTACTGTCTACATTCCTGTGTAAAATTACACGTCTTAATTCATAAATTGGTGAAAAACTCATACAAAATTATACTCATATAAATTATTATTGTTCAATATTAATAGTTCCCAATACAGATTTATCTGATGGTTAAATAAAAAGCTGTCATTAAAATATGTACCACTCTGTTAATAGCGAGCTAATAGTTTCCTATGTGTTGCGGAACATAATGGTTAAATAACTATTACCAGCGCACCAATTGCAGCTTTCCGGTAGTTACTTTTGAAAATGTTATAATTATTGTATTGGCGAGGAAACGGAGCAAGAAAGTGTTGAACAGGTGGGCCTAGGAAATGTGTTTTTGATTTGTTTTTATTGCGAGGGCATCGAATGTTTAGATATATTCGTTTTGGTTTGTTATTATACTTTCAGATCTGATTTTATAATTACTTCTCCCCGAAACATTTAATTATGCCTTTGGTCCCGACGGGACCAAAGGCATATTTAAATGTTTCGTTTGATGGTTATTTTAGTATTTTACTTTTATAAAAATCGGCCTCCTCGTCTGGTATCGTACACAACTAAACTAACGAATAATATGTTAGACAAAAGCATTTACTAATACTTTAAATATTAAAATTTTAATTCGACAAAGTCCGCCTTTTAAATCCCATAATGATACAAAATCAATTACTTGTTTTGGACTTTAACCCATCTTGTTGATCAAAACGTTTCAACAGATTATTCGAGAAGTACAGACTTCTTCGTAGGAACTCAATCAATTTACCTAAGTACACGTTCAATACAAAAAAAAACTGTTGCTCTTGTCTCGGAAGTTATTGGCCAGTAATAGGTACATACTTCCACGTCAACCGGTTACAAACAACTTCGGTAAGTATATCCGTATTTCTCCGCTAAATTGATCCATTTATTTGAATCGCTACAATGTCACAACACTTTTTAAGTAGCGTAGGACACCCTCCGGCGCGATGGACCGACGACTTGCGAAAGGTCGCTTGTGGAGACTGGATAAGGAAAGCGGAGGACCGGGATATTGGAAGCAAAATGGGGAGACCTATGTCCAGCAGTGGACTGCGATAGGTTGAAGAGAGAGAGTGTCATCAATTGTACGGGGCTACTCACCTGATGGTAAGATACTTGCCTGCCCCATGACAGATGTAGTGTTAAAAAAAATATTATGGACGATTAACCAAAGCTCATACGGTGAAGAAAAGCATCGTGAGCAAAACTCCGTTTCTTTAGATATTCAAAGGTTGTGCATGAAGAGGGGCACGGGCCTACCCGTAAAGGATAGGCTCGTGCCCCTCTTCATGCACATGCTCTCGGTGGGGGCGTTTAATGAGCTAATGATGATGAGGTAGCTTTTATTTGTATCGATGAAATCACTACAATAAAACACATTATACAGAAAAAGAGAGCGTATAACACACAGAAAAAATCATCAAAGTGTAAGCAATCTTGAGTATATGTGTAGCAGTAATACATATGGGCCATATAACTCAGCATTAGGTTTACTAACGCATAAAATATTCCTTGTTTTACTGAATATAAAAGTTTCTTAGGATTTTGTCATAATGTATTTGTGATTTCAATAGACAATCCCCTGTGGTAATCATGGGATTGGCCTTTAAAAAATCTCGGGAAAATAACAAATTTTCAGTACAAGTAAAGACATTACTCTGATCTCTATTATAACTAGGACAGGTATAATATAGGTGCTTATAAATAACAATCAGCAGGTAGTACATTAAGACACCGCCATCTAGTAACAACATCCTACAACATACACTTGTAAAAGCTGTGCTATCGCTCTTGCGTTGCATACTTTTCTACTTTCACGTGTTTACAAATGAAGTTTCGTTCTTAGACCAGCTACTAGATGACGCTATTATTGTAAAATATAAGCCCAATATTTAGATTTTAATAGTAGTGTTTAATTGATTTTATACAAATTTTGGTTTCGATTTTCTAAAAAGTTTAAATCATGCTGCAGCTGTCATCTTCCCTTCTCTTTTAATCCTAACAGAAATGTTAATACATTGTGTCTCAAATTTTGATTTCACCTACTATTCTACTCAATATTTTACTTTAGATGAAGTTTTGAGTTGACCTCTCAACCGCGACACCAAATGTGTCGTCAGATTTCAACAAATATTTTACATCGGCCGGGTTGATAGTGCTTCCCAACACATACATTCCTAAAACATTTCGGAATGTCGTGCACATCGGATATTTTGAGCACAGTGCAGCGGAAGAATCCGCAGTTCCGTTACGTGCCTATCATAGTGATATTTCTCAGTATATGTACATTTCATGCGCAATGTTTGAGAAAGAGACATTTTTGTAACGAATAATCTTTTATTTTCTCATCTGCTAGAATGTTCAGAGGACCAAACAAACCTATTGTTTGCGGAACTTAAATTTTGGCTAAATAATTGCTGGATAATGACGACGACATTAGCTGTAATGGTTAATAAAGACGACGACTCTTATACCAAGGGTTTCGGGTTGGATCCCAGGGCAGAACAGACGTTTGTGTGCATGAAAATGCCTGTTTGTATTGGTCTGGGTTTTCTATATATAATATGTATGTGCTTTCAATAAAAATGTATAAAAGTATGTTTATCCGTTGTTTAGTTCTCTCCCCTTCTCTTTAACCTATTGCAGACCACTGCTGGACATAGGTCCCCCCCATTTTACGCCAGATACCCCGGTCCTCCGCTAAATGGCTAATGCTTAGTTTGGGACTAGATGACGCTGTGTGTATGTGTAAATATTTATTTATATTTATAATGCAGGATTACCTAGCTGTAATTTGGATTGAATTAACTATGATAATGTGATGCTATCGCTCGAAGAATAAAAGATATTATTACTCTGGACTTTTTTCCCGTTCAATTAATGGAAGGATATTTTATTCACCTTTGCATTACACATTCGTATTTTTCAAAACGAACACCAAGGGTTTCGATCCCCGAGCAGTACAAACATTTTTGTTCAAGAACATGTCTATTTGTAATGGTCTGGGTGTTTTCATGTATAACATGTATGTATTTACAAAAAAAAATGCATATAACTATGTTTATCCGTTGTTTAGTACCCATAATACAGGCTTCACGCATAACTTGGGACTATGTGAATGTCACTGTAAATGGCGCTGTGTGAATGTCAGTATATATTTATTGATTCACATAGGCGTGTAATTCTATTAATCTAGTATAGTAGCTTATAAANGGGGGGAGCGGACGCCCCTAGTGTATGAAGGCGCGCTCGGGCGCGTTGCTTGGTTGTGAATTAGTCGCTTGTTGCCCCTCCCCACTCCGTCAGCTGAGCACTACGAGTTATTGTAACGAGTCGCAGTATTGTCGTGCCAAAACATACTGATGCAGGAATACAAGCAATAACGTTATGAAATGTAGTTTAATGAAAAGCAATAAAACTGCGATTTAAAGCCACGGTCGCCTCAAGTCTTCGCCTCTTCGACAAACGCGGCCGTTTCCTGTCTTTAAATTTATGTAAAAATTACTAGTTTCTCGAATACTAATTAAATAATAGACAATCTGCCAATAAATGTTTTTGTCAATTTTACTCGTCGTTATCATTAGTAACTGTGAAGAACCAGTGCCGAAGCAATCGACAACTTGTATGGATTCGGTCAGACGACGGAGTTCGGTCCTAGCTCAATTTTATTGATACTTAATTATTATTAATAATTATTATATTTGTACTTGCTTGTTATTTGCCGTTGAAGTGTAGTTGAATCCTCGGACTCGGACGACTCGCATTTGGTCTTCGGTGCTTGTTTGTAGGCGCGGGCGCGGCCGCTCGCCGCGTCTCGCACACGCGTTATTAAAGTACAATTTATTAAATACCTTAATCTCTATTATTAATTAATGATTATACACTATTGTCACTGTTGAGCGATGTCGCATGTTCTCACTCGACCGAGACAGGTCCGTGTGTCCGTTTACAATATTTACGCTAGCTGTAACACTAAAGTTGATATGTTTGTACAGTTTTTAACGATACTTCTCGTAGTGGACTAAGCAAAAAAAAAATATTTTTAGTATAATAAGATCTAATCGAATTACATTTTAGTGTATCATAAAGTACTCGAGTACATTTTCAAAATTTCTTTTAACTTTATATGAAAAACTTTCGTGAGTTTTATTTAAAATTAAAATAATATTAATGTCTCATCTGAAACTGACTCCATGGAATGTAATTAGAAATTAAACAGGAAAATTTTTAAATAATGAAATACAACATAATAATGGTTAAGTAATGTATTATAAATAGTGATAAGGTAAAAAGTTATTAACATTGTATGGAAAAATTGTGACAAAATTATAGTCATTTGTAATATTACAGTGTTGTTTTATTCCTTCTTAAAATCTCCATACCCATATATGTAAGGATTTCACGCGGTCTCTATTAAAAGGATCAGATCAGCGAAAAGTAGCTAATCTGCTAAAATAAAAGAACACAAGCCCAAATCTCTACAAATGTTCCTGAATTTGCACTATGATTGTCATCTCTCTTTAATGTATGCGTGTGATAAAACGAGCAGTGAGAACGCATCCGTACATCGATGACCGGGTCGTACGTTCGAATCCCGGAAACGTCACTGTGCTATTTTTCCTAGTTTGATTAGGACACTACAGGCTCACTTGATAGTCGGAAAAGAAAGATGATTCTATGCTTCGGAGGCCATTCGGCATCGGTTACAATTTAAGGGTGGTAGTCATTAACACACACTAATCCCCATTGGGTCTGCGTGGTGGGTTAGGGTCCAATCTCACCATGGCTGGGTATGGGCTGATGATTGATAATGCTACTATTGGACTAACTTAATATAAATAAATCCACTGATGGCATTTTGAGTTAATTACTGAAAGAAGTTTCAAGTCAAATCAACACCGAACACAGATCGAATACCGAAATTTAACTTTGGCTAAATGCCCAACAGTTACTGTACTCGGAGCACCCAGTCCTAAACCCTGACCTCGAGTCGACGAGGGTGACTTTAGCAGTGGACTGCAATGAATTGTTTTTTTTTCATTACGAGTAATTCTATAGGCATACATTTGATGCATTGCACTAGATTTATTTATTTATTATGAATTATGTAGTTTTTTTTAATATAAGTGAACAGGACGGTCAGGATGCTCACTTGATGGTTAGTAATACGCCTGAACATAACAGCGGCATTGAAGGAGACCAAAAACCGACAAACAGTTATTATTCTCCATCAATGCCGCACTGCGCCCGTCACCCGTCAGATGTAGTTTTTTATAACCAGTAATTTCACTAGCTACAGTGCCCTCACCCTGAAACATAAAGTGCATAGGTTGCATGCATAGTACTCTAATATGACGAGATGATATCTGGCACTGCGTATGCTGATGCTGGTGGTACCTACCTAGGCGACTCAGTACCGAGTCTACCACTAAGTAAAGTAAGTGCCTACTTCTCTTGCAGTTTCAGGACTTGGTAAAAAAAATGTTTGCTGCCTAGAGGCATTTAGTGCACGTTACTTGTGTTTGTACTCACGTCCCCTGCGGAGTTGTGCAAAAACGTGCTGCGATGATGTCCCCGTGTTTGGCTTAATGATATCTGTGAAACCGATATACGGAATCTAATTAAGGTACTGTACAAAAGTAAAAAGCCTACGTTAAGTATTTAATGTAAATCATCATCAGCTCATTGTACGTCCCCACCGAGGGACACGAGCCTACCCGTATAGGGTGAATAGGCCTTAGTCGTCCATGTAGACCGTGTGGATTGAATCTCTTCAAAGGCGTGCGCTGGTGTCCTCACGACTTTTCCCTTCATCGTAAGAGCGTCCGATAAGACATTGGTACACGGCGGGGTTTATACCTGCACCCTCCAGATCGGAAGGCAAACCAACCAATGAGCCACCGACGCTATAATATAGGTACTAAGAATTAACCATGCAAAATGGTAAACCTAAGTAGGTTTCACCAAGTTTCACGGAAAGAAAGATAACACTTACGTGAATATAGCCTTTCGCGATATTAATAGGGAACATTATTTTAAAGTCTACGTGAATAATCTATTCTGGATTATTTTGTATTTGTCATGCAAGTATACAATTTCTCAATATGTTTTAACTTAACCAAAACACTTACCTACCTAACTGTTGCACATAATAATTCTTTGTTAGAGAACATCTTCATCTCTATTTTAAAATTATTATATTTTTACATTAAGGCGGGAATTATTCGAAAAAAAAGAAATGTGTCTCTCTAGCTAGAGCAATGACATTAAATATGAAAAAGCCAATCAGTGATAACGATTATTAGCAATTACGTTATACTTTTAATAATTTGAACAAAATATATTACATATTAGTATCGGAGTTATTACTCCTTATATTTTGTAGCGAAATATATTTAATCCATATTGTTCTGTAAACGCTGAAATAGAAATAAGATTTCTTCTTCTGCAACAGACGAAAAATATTATCACACGCAGACTTTAAATAGCTTTCTGCAATGTACTCTTCACTTTTATATCATACTTCTAAATAAATAATACTAAACTATTCAACCATAATAACTTTTCAAAATAAAGTGAATTGATTGTTTAACATAACATAATTACCGTGAAATTATAATGAAAATCGAGTGAGTTTGTAGTGTACCACATCTGACAAAGGATGTCAAAACCAAAGTAGAGTTTTTAAAAAAGTATGCTGGTTGTTTCTAGTGCATACTGTTCTATCAAGTCAAAATTAGGTACACAAAATATTTACCAAAAAAATTCAAAATTTTCGGTCAAATAGTTATTTTCAAGATTTTTATCGCTAATGTTGTAGTAATTTAGATATTGAAAAGAGTATTTTGGTAAAGAGTAAAAAATAGTAAGAATTAAAGCAAAACGTGTACTCCTAAAAGAACCTAAGTTTGATAGCTTCGAAACCAAAGACAATTTGAGTTGACGAGAGTCTCCAAAAGATCGGCGGATCGTCTGTAGAATTCGGTGTGGATTGAGATGTCGGATATCGGCAGCGGAGACGAGGGGATTTCTAGTCAGAGTACGTATTTATTTACAAGAGCAGATTGCCATAAAGTCGCCTCGTTTCGCTCCGGAGTCGTACGACGGATCTAAAGACGTCCATTTAAGTTGTAGCGTTCAAAAGTAAATATCTCATTGTTCCCGTTTCAAAATGGCGAAGCGAAGTCCGCTATATCTTCGGCAGTGAAGCCTCCGAGGGAGCCTCGCGCGGGACGGGCCCTCGGAGAGCGGGTGGCGCGCGACAGGCCGCCCGGGACCGGCTCCGACCGACCGCCGGCGGAGGTTGACGACCTATCGATTTTTTTGTCTGCGACCTCTCGTCAGCGGGCGGGCCGTCGTCTGCGGCCGGGGCCTCGGCGCCGGAGGCCGGGGCCGCCGCGCGCACCGCCAGCGCCGCCGTCCGCCACACGCGCGACACCACAGCGCCCGCTCCTGCACCTCTTCCCGACCTTGGAGCCTCTGGCCTCGCCCACTCACAGCTGACAGACCTGTTAGAATCCTATTAGAATCAATATATACAATACCTGTGCTTGTAAATCATTTATTGAGTCAGATAACCTACCAGTGTTTTGTGCTTCTTTGTCTATTATGGGAGTGATTGTGGGTGTTTTTTGAAGTGTTTTTAGTGAGTGATGCTGTGAAATAATATTGAAGTAATGTTTGTATAGTAAAGGAGTACTGAAGGAGCTGGTGCAGACAAAGGATGATGTGACCAATGCTTGTTACACAAAGGAAAATACTTCAATGCCAACAGTACAATTGTCAAGATTTTCTGCTAAATAATACCCCAACTCAATGTACTAAAATGCAGTAATTGCAAGAATTTGTTCTTGAAATACAAAAGGTACACATTCTTATTATGGTGGCCATCATATGGTAAGTTATTTTTCATTTAAAAGCTTTCAGTTCATGAAATTGCTCTCTCAAGTACTAAAGCAAAGGTGTTTTAATAGCAATTGTACTGGTCAATGGTTTATCAGCATCTTGTTTGGAAATCATTATGCAACAATAAGATACACTGCTAGTCATATTGGGGAGGCCAATTTGATAGCTGTCACTGAGGGATTTAAACTAATCCACTATGCCAATGTGCTTGTGGCAATGAAATTCATCACATATGTGATTTTTTCAGTTGTTACATACAAATATTTATAATAATACATATCAAGATTTAAGTTTCCCGTTGTCATTATTTTATGGTTTCGAATTTGCTAAACATGTGAAATATTTTTCATAAATCTATGCCATTTTAAAACTATTAACCAATTTGTATATTTTTTGACGTTCATAAGTGCTTTTTGTAAGCCTAATTTGAAATAAATGTTTTTGACTTTGACATAAAGATATTCTTTGTTATTTTATTAGATTATTTTAGATGAACTATTCAAACAAGCAAGTTGATGATATATATGAAATTGTAGGACTGTCGTCACAATCCACTGCTGGACTAAGCGTTCCCTGTCAACTCATGTTGTGGAGATACAGATCATGTTCCATTACACTGGTCGAGAGTGTGTTGGTGATGGCCAGAGCCTGGTTTCTTGTTTGTCAGTCTTTACTGAGGCTGGTGAAGAAAAGGATAGTATCAAATTCATGTTGTATAATTTTCAAAGACTCTCTCACAAGCACTGGGTTTACTGCTTTCTGCATTGTTTAGTATCAATATTATTAAAGGATTATTCAAATTTCAAATTCAAATTCAAAATTCTTTATTCAAATTAGGCTTACAAAAAGCACTTTTGAATGTCAAAAAATATACAAAAATATAATAAAAAAACAATTAAAAATACTAAACGAAAAATATGAATTTTGATGCTTTGAAAAAAAAAGCGCTTCAGTGGATTGGCCTGTTGATTATGCTCCGCTATCCGCTCGAATATAGCATGCGCATAGATAATTGATTTATCTATTGTCTGTTGTGAATTTCCACCCATGCTATGCACAACCACTTATTGTCTATCCACTATAGTCTACAAAGGGTTAGCAAAATGTGTTTCTTTGGTATAATCAAACGAAAATTAGATTACGAGTGGTCATTTAGCTGTTCAGCTGGGACTCAAATCCTGCTATCTATAGATTTCCATTGATTTTCACACTAACTTTGAACTATTAAAAACAAAGATAGTTAAATACCAAGTTAGTGCCTATATGATTGATGTTTAAAATTGCTAATCCATAAGACTTAATGACAGCTCAAAATATTTTATATGTGATATGAATGCAAAGTGAGCAATATTTTGGGTAATATTCTTGAGAAGCTTAAGAAAACTGCAGTTTTGTTTGTAAATTTCATATTATTGATTATGAATATACAAATTTCTTAGTTTACATTTCAGTGTTTAAATGCCAGGAACTCAGACAATGGAAAATCTGTTGTTCCTAATGCCTGAAGGTGCCATTGGCATTCAAATGGCTAATCATTTTTCTTCATCAACAGAGAAGGCATTTTCGCTTATCTGTTTATCATAAGCATATCCATGAAAGCTTCTATTGTCTGTGTAAAAGGGTAAATTAAGTTTTTCTTTTACCAACTCAACACAGTTGTATTTTTGGTCATATCAATAAAAATATCTTGTATCCTAATGCATTGGAGGTGGTTTAGTCCAGCAGTGGGCTGCATTTCTTTTATGGCAGCCTAAATGTTCACAAGCCTATAGATAAAAAAGGAAATGTATAACTCTTTATCTAAGTTAAAGTTGGTCAAGGTCTTTTGCAAATTTTGTGGTTTCGAAACAGCAGCTGTTTGCAATAACTGTTACAATGGACCTGGTGCCATATTCAAAGAAACAATATGACATTGAGCATGTATTTGGGTGGGCCTCTTTTTTTGACTGACTACTGCTGTTGGACGCAGATGGCCTTTACAGCTTCACAGGGAAATTAGTGAGTGCAGATGGCTCTCAGCCTTCAATTTGGTGAGGCATAATAATAATAAAGCCCTTTATTCTGAAATTAAAGTTACAGTATATCCCTAATTTCAGTGTCCCTGTTGGCAAAGGCCTCCTGCGTTATGCCCCAACTGAAGGCTTTTAAACAGCTTTAAGACGTTCAGCTGACAGAACTTCTGTTTGGTTGAATTCTATCTGGGCTTTTAAAGATATCGTTACACATATACTGTGTTGTTTAATGCAGCAACAAGTCTTGTACGAATCCATTAGCACTGGATTATAGGTCTTATGCTACTTTTAGTCTGAACAGTTTTATAATCATACCACGTTTCATTCTGTAATTTTTGCAGTCCAAGCTGATTTGGCAATGTACATTGTTCGTGTGCATTTATTCAGCGCTAACCGGCCATGTTGGGCAATAGGTCCCGGGTGGTGCGCGTCGCGTGTCTGCACTAGCGTATTCGCAACGGCGTAATCACTCCTTTAAACTTTTTGTAGACTGCAATAATATTGTTATAAGACACTCCTTATTAAGTCAATAAGTATTAACAAGCTTTATATGATAATATTAAGCCACTTAATTGCCCTTTCATTTGCCATCTAGAGGTTCCGGAAACCGCACAAACTTCGGGCAAGACAGCCCATTCCATTTCATCATCATCATCATATTCCATTGCCTGGGGCACTACAGACACACAGAATGCTTCTGGAATATCTCCACTTTTCCCAATTTTCACGGCACCGACCAACGCGGATTCAGGTTTTTCCAGTCCGCCCACGGGAGATTTCCGCCCGGAGTCGGCTCTTCAGCCAATCGGGGGTGCCTCGACGTCTGGCATAATAATGATATAAAACTACATTTAGTAAGAATTATTTGAATTGAGATTAGAACTTAATGATGTTATATAGACTACAAATCAACGGTAACCATCGTGAGAAATGTTAGAAGGCTGTTCGGCTGGTTGTTACGTCATGCGTGTTACATGCTATGCGAATTCAAACATATATTCTATACGGTTTCGGCGACCGTTGCAAATTATAATAAATAAGGACATCGTCCAATGAGTATAATGTGCAGATGGGAGGCGCGGGCGCTGGGGAAGCCCGCGCGGGGCACAGCGCGCCGGCCTCGAGTTGCGAAAAAACACAGGTTTCACTTTTTTGCGCGTCTGGGCCACGTCTGTTACGCTTACGATATTCCGTCTGCTGCCAACGAACTGCCTTGAACCATTTACATAACGACTCTTAAGTGTCTCAGCCCCACCTCGTTGGATGGCTGTATCATGCCGGCCTTTCATCGCGTGGTCCCTTCGCCGTCGACTCGGTCTCGTCGATTCTACGGCATCATAGCGGTGACTGGCTGAATTCTGTAGGGCAATAGATAGCTGTCAGATGATTGTGTTATTTATCAACTTGTTTGCATAGTTTTTCTTTGTCTGTCGTCGCTATAATGACAACCCAATCCAATAAGTTGACGCACTTTACGCACTGTGCTAGCTAGTCTTGATATTAATAAAAGACGCTACATTTTTTATATTACGATGAAGACCTATTACTCTCAGTTCTTTGAATACTATTTCTAATTTTAGAATCGCACACGACCGTTGTGTGTAGATAGGACAGGAGGCAATTGAAAAACTTAAAGCAATGATAAATGGTTATAGATAACCGTTTGCAGTGTCATGTGATTGCGCTGTTCCCGTCATTGGGCTTTTATTCCCGAAATGTAGCAATTTTAGGAGTATTTGCGAAAATTTTATTTAATTACCTGAAAAAATTTATTTAATTAAGATGCGAGTCGAAAGTCAGCAAATGTCAGGATAAAATAAATATTCTAAAAGTAATTGATTAAATACAATTTGTATTTGTACCTAACTCAGTAATGACGAAAAATTACTCAATGTTTGAATAATTTCCTTATTACCAAAAAATTAAAAAGCATTCTATTAATTCTTGTGTCATAATTTGGAATCAAGCAAATCTGAATCTGCTATTATTTTCGATAACAATGTTAGCATAAGAAACATAACGCTGTACAGGTTCACTTTGTGGATGACCTCATTGCGAATATGTGCTATTTTTTAGTTGGCCTTACTCCTCCTTGTGATTGATTTCTGCCATTTTATATCGCCTGAACTAGGCCTTTTTTATCGATTAAGGGGATTTAGATCATAGTCTAGCAAGATGGTAGATTGCGTAACTATAGACAGGTTTCCAAAGGTTTGTGCTTCGGCAGAATTGGACCTTGGCCACCTAGCCTTAGGTTCCTTTACTTCGTGACTGGAATCTAATGTATTAGTGTAGTAATATGTCGGTAATAAAGGCAATTGATCAGTTGTGTAGGTGTGAGTGCGTCGCGCCGTTTGGGCTAATCTGGGTCGATGACCTCAGCACAAAGACCGCTATTGGACGCTCCGATGACGATTTTGCGATATAATTGAAAACGTTATCTGATCTTTGTAATTTTAGGTTTCCCATGAACACAGAAGTATTACAGTCCAAACAAAAAAAATACAGTCCTTGCAGTTCCCGCAACCTACGGGGGCATTGAAGATGATCTTTGGTATATTACTCTTTCTTTTAAATAGCCGAATTGTGTCAGTTTTAATGAAAAATGATCCCCAAAAATTTCTGTTTTTTTACTATTTTTAATTTTTTAAAAAATATCCAAATAATTTTCAAAATAAAAAATAGAGCGTCGGTGGCTCAGTGGTGTGGACTGCGCCTTCCTACCGGGAGGACTGAGGTTCAAATCCCGACACGTACCAATGTATTTTCGAATTTTCGAAATATATATGTACGTTATCCGACGCTCTTACGGTGAAGGAAAACATCGTGAGGAAACCTTCATGCACGCCTGCGAAGAGATTCGAAGGTTGTGTGTGAAGTCGTCCAATTCACACTGGGCCCGCGTGGCTAACGCCCCGCGCCCCGACGACTAAGGCCTAATCACCCTATACGGGTAGGCTCGTGCCCCTCGGTGGGGACGTTTAATGAGCTGATGATGATGATGAATTTTCAAAATTACAACACCTCACGATCCGCCATTAAATTCTGCATCTCATGATACTAAACAGTCCTGGCTAACTTGCATATTTTCGGAGATGATTGGAGATATGTGCCGCGCACACCAGAATATGATCTAGTGTCGCTAAGGGCACTGCGACATGCACTAGTCCACACGTCAACATCCCTCCAATAGCCAGTATTATTGACTGGTATCGGTTTCAAAACTGAATTTCGATATGGCTTTGAACGGTTATTATTCTGTAACTGGCAATTGCCTGGTTTTAACAATAATGTTGAATCATGATCAGTCTGCTAAGAGCCCACCGTAGGGCACAGGCCTTCCCGCACAGTATAGCTATAAGATTACTTTTAATAGTGAATTGGTAAAAGTAATTTGTTATTAATCTTATTCAGATGTTGAGCGTCGGTGGCTCAATGGTATGGACTGTTGCCCTCTTACCAGGAGGGCTGAGGTTCAAAACCCGACACGTACCAATGTGTTTTCGAATTTTAATGAGCTGATGATAATGTTGATTGGGTTCAAAATGAAATCTGAGACACCCATTATGAAATTCATTGCATCTCAATAGCTCAAACTGTATCCATACGATTATGCACATATCTATGTTCCGTGTGGTTATCATTCTGGCTGATTAGGGTGCAATTTTGATCAACACTGCCCTTCCCATGTACTGAGAGACTCGAGATTATATTTTTTCGGTCACCATTCCATCATCAATCACTGCGGTGGTTTTTGACTTTTTCATTCGTTAACCGATTGCGCTATCCGTAACCCGTTACGCTTCCGAGCTTCAAACTAAAGGAATATGTAATTAAATCCTGTATCATCTCGTAAAGCTTTCCGGGTAGGTCACGAGTGTCGCTTCGTGCCGGCCATTAAGACATCCTCCGGATAAACCTTTCACAGAATCATGTTTGTACTGGCGCTTACGGATATTTCCAACAAATACAATGGATTTTCTATTGTCTGAAATCCAGGCCGTTAAAGGTTAATTTTCAGGTTATTCTTTTTTTTTATTTCATAGGTATGCAACTCAGTAGACGATTGACACTACTAATTTCTTGATATTAGGACACTACAGACCACTTACTTCTTTTCTCTCTCGATGCCTCGCAAACCTATTGTTAAGGTATTCCATAAACCTCGATTTCGATTAAATCTGGGTCATTATTTCCGTCTTAAAATATGCCCAAAAATTTGTATATTCCACGACTCGTACCAGAAATTCAAAGGTTTTTGTAATACATATTAAATAATTCTTGTTGCTCTTCTTACTAGAGAATGCTGTGTTTGCCTGTAATTGGTGCATGTGCATGTAGATCATAAATTCAAATATTTGTAGTTTCTTAGTTTAGTATGTGTACTGTTGACATACCCATTTCTTCTTCTCAGCCGTACACTCTTGTCAGAGTGGTCGTGGTTATGTCTCGGTCAGTGTTTGTATGGCCGCTCTCGTGATGTGTCGCCATGCATCTCTATTCTTGGCGGTTTGCGAGCACTCTTTTATACTTTTTTCCGTGTTGGACTTGATGAGATCCGTCCATCTTAGTGCGCCCACGAGGTAGTTTGCCTTTATATGCAAATAAATTTAATTTTAGTCCTCCGGTACCTGTACAACCCTTTGGACTCCTGTCTGTTTGTTACGACTCCTGTCGAGCCATATTCTGTTAAAATCAAAGCAAAAAGTCTTTATTCAGTTTAGGTCCATAAAACACTTATGAATGTAAAAAACATTGTAAGCATGGCTCAGCCAGACTTAGAAGTTAATAGGAGGTGACAACTGACAGCGTCTCCCAAGGGACTCTGAGTCGCTTCGATGAAATTAATGACGTCATCACTCAAACTTGTTAATATTAATTTAATTTGTTAACTTAGTGTAGTACCTACCTACAAAAATTAGAACAGTTATAAATTAATAGATGTTAGCTTATTTGTGTTAAAGATAAAAACGATAGTTTCAGTCGGTCTTTCATAACAGTCGTAATATGAGGAAATTTCTGGTTTCAGTTTTACTTTTATACTTATTCAGGAGAAGCAATGCGTTATGTATGTATATGTTAACCAAAACCTTAAATTGCAGCTTTGAAACATTAAACAAGTGTTATTTGTAATGCATAGATTTAATGTGCATCCAAAAATTTACATAAATTCGTCATCATATTTTTTTTTATACTATGACAGGCAAACGAGCAAACGGCTCATCTGATGGTAAATGTCACCGACGCCCATGTACATTTGCAATACCAGAGGGCACTGAAATGCGTTGCCGGCCTTCCAAAAAGACTGAAAAAAAAATATTTAAAAATTATGTTAAAGACTGAATTAAAAAATCTAAACAAGAATTTATTGACGATTTTCTCAGATCGGTTGAGAAAGCGAAATAGGACTTATAAATATATAGGTTCACTTTATTTTATTTGTGTTATATTATATGTCTAACTCTTGCCAGTTCAAAATGACTTTTTGTAACTTGTAGATTAATAAGTATATACTATTTTAAACCAAAGAAGGTTCTTATTTAATCCGTAAGAGAACTAAAGTTACCGACATAGCCCGCCAGATCAGCAAGTTGAAGTGGCAGTGAGCTGGTCACGTATGTCGCAGTACCGATGGCCGTTGGAGCAGACGAGTTCTGGAGTGGAGACCGCGTCTTGGCAAGCGTAGCGTAGGACGCCCTCTGGCCCGATGGACCGACGACTTGCGAAAGGTCGCTGGTGGAAGCTAGATGATAAGAGCGGAGGACCGGGATATCTGGCGCAAAATGGGGGAGACCTATGTGCCTGCAGTGGACTGCGATAGGTTCAACAGAGAGGTTCTTATTTAAATAAAAAGTGCCCTTGTTCTTTTCGCCTTGTATAACTTTACCTACGTACAAAATACACATACTGTAGGTGCCTATAAGTCATTCATTTCTATCAGTTTCCTTTAAGTTATGCTGATGTGTAATACTTTACATAAATCTTAGAAAATATAAAGAAGTTTTTGCCTAGATCCAATTGATTGATTGATCGAGAGTGACGGCTAGGTGCCACTCACGACGCCTTAACAGCTCAGCGGGCTGGATGTTCATTTTCATGGAAAAATAATATCAACATTTTCTTAAAACGAGGTTTTTTGCTATCGCAGAATTTCAGATGTGTTAAATAATATGTTTCGTCACATCTGTCAAACTCTATTTTCACCTTTCGTGGTGTTATTATGGGCAATAACCCCCCTAAAAAGAATCATTGGGCTATAAAATAAGTATTTTTCGAATTCCCCCTTTATTTTCATTGATATTTTTTTGATATCAATCACATTAGTTTCACAATCAATGATTCAAATCATGTCCAAAAAAGTAGCGATGTCATGAAAACTTAAATATTATGAGCTAGGCACGCTGGTGATCTGTTGGTTTCTAGTTGCATCTGTTATCGGGCACATTCATCATCGGCCTATAACAGCCCACCGCAGGGCACAGGCTTTCCCCCACAGCATAGCTATGGGGAGATTGGGCCGTAACTCATGGACCAAATGTCATATTAAGCATTTCAATTTTTTATTGCCAAAGAAATTAATTGTAGCTTAGTGAATTCACGAATATAAGTTAAAATATCATGCGATATACAAACTCAACTAGACAACATTAAAACATCTAAGCAAACAAAATTGTTGCATTAATTAATAACTTTTATTTAAATATATACCTATAAAATGGTCAAAATGTGCAAATAAGAGGTTGATTAACTATTTGACCAACTACTCTCTTCAAAAACCTGCAGCACTTTTAATAATTAATCAGTTTATGTGACCATGATAAAGTTGATTCCTGAGCCAAGAATTTATTTTTATTACTTAACAAGCAAGATTGCAGGGTTAAGTCGAGTAGTACCAATTGTGGTTGCACTAGATACCGATCAAACGTGCGATCCATAAATTCCAATTTAAAACAGTTGGAGTTATGTAATGGAGTCAAAAGAATCGCACAGGCGCTCGCCTTGCGAATAGGGCTGCCATTACTTTTATGGTTGAATGGTAGCACAGCGTAAAATCCCGGATATTTTTGAGAAATATGGATTTTTTCAGAGGTGTACAATATTTTTTTTAGCAACAAAAATAAAAAGATTGTTCTCTCTCTCTCACATCTATATATTTCTCATTCATACAGCTTGTTATTAAAAAAAGAATGAAGTGCGTATGCGTCCGCAACATTATAATATGCATTTTCAATTATTTTTATTGAAGATGATTTTTTAACTATGACTAAATTTATCGCTTATCTATAAAAGATTTTGATTTCCCCTGACAACAAAGCCACACACAGACACTTTTCAAGAATCCCTAATGGATTGGTCTTGGAAGGATGACCTGGGTCCGCCCTTTAAACTAGGATTAGTCCAGGAAACTTTGAATGTATGGCAGCCCTACTCGCGGCGTAATGAAGCGCGCCTAGTGCAGCGCAATTAATTGCAATGTATATTGCGTGCGCAGCATGATTTGGGGCTGTATCAACAAATACCAATACACCTTTTTACAAACCCACCTCGAAATCTCTGCAGTCTGCTGCTTGAGAAATTAAAGGAAACATAGTAATTTGATGAGTCTTAATAACGGAGTTTTTAGGACATTACCAAATCACTTAGCGTTCGTATTGTTATAAGACCCGAGATTCAGTGTAGACGAAAAGCGAACCCCTAAACGCTGATAAACAATTCCGAAAATTTACTATTAATCAAGCTTTTAAATTATAAAAATCTAAAATACACTGGTATATAATTGTTCCCAGCATTGAAGTGTTGGGACCCAAGTGGAACTCACCTCATGGTTCATTCTGACGAATAAGTAACCAAGCCCTGGCCACTTTTAAGCTGTCAATTTATTGATTTGAAAGGTCATCAAGAAGTTCGTGTTGCTGTAATAATGGATAACCATACAGTTTTTTTTCTATTTGTGGGATTCTGTTAACCAGCTTATAATTTCAATTTCTGTTCAATATAATTTAACCAAGATACATGTTATTGAAAATTCATTTATATAAAAAAACATATATCTTCAAGTTGTGTGTCATAAATAAATACTATAATGTTATGTTGTCATGGAAGATAGTTACACGTGTTAGAAAAACCCTACAATGAAATAGTTTTTATTTATAAATACTGGTATTTCAAACATTTAATAATTTGCTTTTTGAGATATTTGAATTGGAAACCATAAAACTTTTGTTTTTTTGATCAAATTAATTATATTCGAGGCAGCCCAGCACGCTTGCGTAAGCGCGCATCGGCTTATGCATTTCAGGTTGTTTCAGGTGACGTGCCGTTGCCTAATACTTGCATAAGTGACCGCTCCGGCTTGGATGCACTCTGATGCACTTTCAGAAACGGAGCCAATACAAGTTTGTGTATTAGCACATAACTTAATAGACTGATCAAACGATCTTTTGTCATTTGGTGGTTAAGCCTTGGACTAGTCTACTAAATTAAAACTATTAACGCTGGCACTATGCAATTGTAATGAGCCGACAAAAAGTGATGTCACCAGCTTATATTTTTTGTCTTTTTGGACCATTAGCTACTACTCTATGAAATATTATCGACTAGCTATTCCCTTCGGTTGTTTTGGTGTATATACCGTATACATATTCATATGCATAAAGAAAAAACAACGTTATTTCAATATAACAAACATACACTATTTTATTATATGGATAGATTACCCAACAGATGGGCATATTTAAAGAATTTTAAAATTTGTCCTAACTTATGTAAATCTTTTGGGCATACAGAAATGTTAACTGTCCAAATCGATGTTTCGCTTCCGTTGTAGAAGGACCACTATTGCATAGAAGGTGCATCGGTGTCTTTCGTCTGCGCAGATTGCGAGTGTCCGAAGTCGGATATAGGTTAAAAAACTCAGATTCTCTTGAGTTCCTCCGTGCTGTGGAAAGCAACAAGCCATTTGGATCTACTTATTATCTAAGCATGTTGTCGTAAACACCGATTAATCCGCATTTTGACCGCTTGGTTGCCGCGATCTCTTAAAGCAGTATTGTCATAATGATACGACAGCATTTTTGTATTAGAAAAACGAAGTTAGGATAGGATAATTTATGGTCTTCGTAAATACGATCGTTTCTTTTATCGTGCAAAACTTAAATGGCTTCCTATACGCCAACGCCGTGATCTTCACGTTCTTTCGCTTTATACACTATCCTTTTCAATGGAGTGGCACCAGCTATCTCAAAGAGAAATTTAGTTTCTTACAGTCTTCTCATTATAGTGGTCTGCGTTCATCTTTAAACTTAATCTTGCTTTTCCTTCTCATTCTTCCCATTCATTTACCCAGTCTTTTGCTGTTCAATCCATTCGACTGTGGAACTCTCTGCCAATGTCCATCAGTCTCCTTCTCTAACTTTTCAAAAGTAGCGTAAAATAATTTTACCTTTCAATTTAACATTATTATTATTTTTTTTTAATATTTTATTTATGTGTAGATAATATATATATGTATATTATTATATATTATAATAATATATATAATATATAATATATATATATATATATATATGATATTTATATATGTATTTATTAAATATATTTTTTATGTTTATTTATATTTATATGTGTATATATGTTAATTTTGAAATATATTTATGTATTTATAAGTTGAATTAAGCTTTCTTACTTTCCACTGTCTTGCCCTTTCATGTTGTTAATTTTCTATGTTTGTGAGGTTGTCTGGAAGAGATCGCTTCAAGCGATAAGGCCGCCTGAATTGCATTATTTTCCCTTTATTGTTGTTAAATATGTATCTTTTTTTGGTGTGCAATAAAGAATCATATCTATCTATCTATCTATAAGTTGTATTATTGTAACACTGTTTTAAGAGATGGCGGTAACCCCCCTGAGCCCTGTAGTGGCCGTTTTGGGCTTTTTATTGAATATTGCTCTCAGTTATGGATTCTATCATTGTATACGGTAAAAGACTCGCCGTGGGTACCAACAGCCATAGAATTTTTAATGTCTTTCTGTGAATATCTTGGAGCTTTGTCATATGAAATAATAATTGTATCTTGTTTAATAAATGCGAAATCAACAAGGATGTGAATTACAGTTTTGGTAATAAGGCTAGACTAAGTGAATGCTGTGTTAGCTAAGCTTTTTTATCGGCTTACAAATTTAACTACAGTGTATTTATTATTGTGACTTTTAAAATTAATGTCTCTTGTGTCTCTTCAACCTATTGCAGTCCACTGCTGGACATAGGTCTCCCCCATTTTGCGCCAGACTTCCCGGTCCTCCGAAAAATTAATAAAATTAATGAACCTATAAATAAATACGGATCGAATAGGCGAAACATACAACCATTGACCAATATATTTGATCCTCATCTTATTAAGTGCTTTCTTTTATTTTTGTCTGATATTTGTAATCTGTGTTCATTGTCACATGTTAGAGTAAAAACTCATGACCGGTCAAAACTCTAATCGACTGCAAATTCAGTCAATAAGCTTAAAGACCGGTCATGAGTTTTGACTGCAACATATACATTAATATATTTATATATTTTTTGCTATTGTATGTTCAAATAAAAGGTTTTTGAGGACAATTGTGTACTTGCAGAGCTGAAGCTACAGTAATGCCAGCGATCGTTGGCCGTAATTGATGCCCCTAATACCAGTGTCACGTGCGCCCATCCCGGAGTTTCCAGACTCCTCGGGACCGGAGCTGGAGGGCTGGCGAGGTGCAACACATGATATAATTATTGTATTTAGTTAATAACTTTGATTGATTTTGATTAAATTAAATAGAAGTCAATTGTTTGTGTTTCTTTGGACTCTAAACATGATATATGTATATTGCGAATCAGGTCAGGGTTTAAAATTTGCTTCTTAAATACAAAAAACATTTTTGAAATTCATATAACGCCATCTAGCCCCAAGTTAAGCGTGAAGCTCGAAGGAATCTCCTCTGTGTCGTGAAGCTTGTATTGCGGCTACTAAACAACTAATAAACATACTTAATATGTATGTATGTTGGCTATACTTATCTATCTTTTCAACCTATCGCAGTCCACTGTTGGGCATACGTCTCCCCCATTTTGCCCCAGATATTCCGGTCCTCCGCTTTTTTTATCCAGCGTCCACCAGCGACCGCCCCCAAGTCGTTAGGTAAACAAAAAACTAAAGTAGATGCCTAATGTCACTTAAAGTGTCCGCAGCAAATTCTGCCCGTCCGTCATTTGAGCAAAATGTTTATTCATAATCACGTCGCTCGCTACATGTCATGGTGACATTGTAGTATGCTTAAAACGACGGCGCCAAGCGGCTCGGACATTTTTTAGATGGTTTATTGTTCATATAAATGGCTATATAAAAATAAATTATGCCTTGAAAATGTCAATACGAGGTGTCAAACCCAAGAGAATAAAGGCAGGAGAGAACATTAAGGTGTCAACTTTTCTCGACGTTTCCAATACGATGAAACGTCTAGACACATTGTTTCTGTACCTGACCTCGGACAATGTTTGACATTGTCTAAGGTCAGGTATAGAAATGGGAGCCTAATAAATAAACAGAACAACTTATAAATGTGACGGACTAGCTAAAGAATCGTGGTGAAATCTCTCGATCAATACCGACACCTAATATATGTAGTAAACAACATATTGTTTGACATCTTTGGGTAAAGTCTGCCTCCATTATCACATATCGAATATCCAAATACGTTGGTAATTTAAGTGACATCACTACTAATATTGGAAAGTAATTATAGCTATAAACGAGTGTAAAGCTTTCTAATTCTGTAACTGAAATTGTTTGTTTTGACTTTACAGAATATCATGGTCAAGGAATGGACGCGGGGGGAAATAATTTTGACTCAGGTGAGTGTTTTTTTATATTTGGCTGTGCGATTTGGAATATCAAATATAGTACGATAAATTTATGATTAGAACTCCACATGGTGGGGACGGGGTGGTACTCTGTACTATTTTCAGTAGTATTGGATAGGCTTACAGTAAACAGAAAACATACCCAGGGGCGGGGAAATGTCAAAGACCAGGTCTTTTCATGGATTCTTTGAATGCCACATAGTGATTTCACATTCTTCATTCATCGATCATTGCATTTCCGATTATACCTGTATGACCTGGCACCCATTTGAAGTTTTGAGATTCAATATCCCGGGAAGTGTCCCGAGGTGCTGCAGCTATGCTCCCCATTGTGTTGAACAAAAGGGAGCGCTCTCAAAGACCTCTGTAATCGGAATTCTGGAAATTTATGTGGATTAATAGCTGATTCGATGCATTTCTGTGGAAAAGTAATTTGTAAATCAAAATGCAAAATATGTCGCTAAGATTTGGAAGAGCTGTTAAATGTTTTTCAATCCGCATTGGGTCTGCGTGGACTAAGGCATATACACTCTTTACTAGTAGGCTCGTGTCCAACGGTGGGGACATGTCATGAGCTGATGATAATGATGATGATCAGTGTGGCCATACAATCAGTTGACTCTTCAATTCTTTTGCCTATTTAAAAAACGTACATAAAGGTATAATAACCGTATTGTAGCAACTAATGGACAATCGAATTAAATATTACACCGTGAAGGGCTGCAATGGGTGCGAGGGCGGGCGGCACCGATTGGTATCGATTTCGACGCTAATCAAAAACCGATATTGTTGCACCGGCCCTCGCAAGTCTTGTGGACGTTATTCATGTTGATGCTATAAATACGTACTTGGCTTTGTTTTCGCCGAGCTGGTTACTTTAGAATACTTTTTATTGTGTAATACTGATGATTTCAGATTTAATATTCATAGCTCGTGATAGAAGTAATAAGGACCTACTTCACTATCATATAGTGAAGTGACTAGCCGCCAGGTTGGAGATAGGTTTAGGTACCTATAAAGGGTAGTGGCGTGCACAGAGATTATGAGTAGGGTATGCAAAGTGACTGACATTTATCGCAAAAACAATAAATAATTTACATTTATTTCAAATTGAGTGCTGTTTTTCATTTTCATGAAATTCAAATACCAATAAAAATATTAGGTGTCGTTTCTGCTTCTTTAATGTTACAATTTAGAAAAAGTGTTTTTTTATTTGATTAACGAAAGGAACTGCCATTTTAGGTTTTTTTTCTCCAATACCGTGATGTCTTATAAATAATGGATCCATACTATAGAATACTGATGCTCCAACTGCCCTCTAGTTGATTTCGTAAACATAAAAATCCTCAAGTTATTTAACTTTATGTATGTATTCGCACTTGACCTCTATTTGGTTTTTATTTCTCTGCGAATTGAAATCGAATGCGTTTGAAGTATAAGCGTGTGTGTCAACATTATATAAAGTTAGTTTTATATACTACATCGTTGCGGGATAGCTCGGTTTCTCTGTTGGTTTTGTTAAGGCTATCTGCGGTTGACAAAAAACTGTGAGATGGTGTAGATGCACGTAGAATTTATTGACGCATGAAATATCTGGCTTTTCGGTAAAGCTTACACACGGAGGCAATAAGGAAATTATTCACAATAAATGTTTTGAGATACATTATTTTATTGTTATAAATTTTATCAAATAAAAACCCTTCCAGAGTTTCGGAATCATCCCAGCTTAAGGTGTATTACGTACCGGTCGTAGCTTTATTTCACGATCATAAATGCTTTCATTGAATATATGATTTAAGACTTACGATGTATAAAACCGTAGCCTTGATCCGCTACCAAGGTGATTTCGACCATTGAGGAGACAGTCATAATTTACATAACTATATATAGCAGAGATAACATAATTATTAAATTAATATAAAATGATAGAGGGTCAAAATAAAATTACATAGATATTTTAAGTAACTAAATAAATAATTAAAAAAAAAACTGAACTTGCATTCTAGTAGGGTTTTACACAGAAATCTCTGTGGTCTATTAGAGACAATTCAAAGCAACGTAATTTATGTATGAGTGCACATTGCGGCGAGTCCTTAGTGTGTGCAAATATAGATCTTTTTTTAATTTGTTGACTTAATTCTTACTTAGTCTAATTCCCTTTCATTTTACGCAAAGCCTAGGTTTTGTGTTTGCCGCGACTGCCTAATTAATACGATTAGACTGGTCATGTATATCGTAGAACCTATGCCTGTTGTAGCAGACGAGTTCTGGAGTGGAGACTGCGTCTTGGCGTAACGTAGAACGCCTTTCAGCGCGATGGACTACTATTGCGAAAGGTCGCCAATGAAGGCTGGATAAGGATATCTGGCGCAGAATAAGGGAGACCAATGTCCAGCAGTGGACTGCGATAGGTTGAAGAGAGAGATACGATTGACGTATCAACAACCGGTGAAATAAAGATATTTTTACGTAGAAATATAACAAATATAATATAATTTTCCAGGATTAAGGAAATGTCGATCTCTATAAAATCACGACTAAAAGAAAACAAAGTTAAATGACGAAGGAATTGGTATTTCTATATGATAACTCAAAATGTACTCGTGCCACTCGTGGAAATAAATCAAATGACAGTGGATGATATGATATTACGTTCATTGTTTCGTAAGTTCACACAAGGTTACTAAGCTTACGCAAATAGCTAAGGTCATATACGATCACGAATTATGCCACTTAAACGTATCAAATAAATTATTTAAATATATTAAAAATACTTAATGATTTACAGTTGTCCCCAAAACAGAAACATGCTTGGTAACCATTTCCGCTAGGTTGTAAACTAAAGTTAGTATCCCACTGGGGCCGCCCCGGATACAACTTTTGATGTAATAGCCTCTCAACCATTAAACTTGGTAGACTCGGTACTGAGTCGTCTAGGCAGGTAAATATAAATAAATAATAAATATCCACTGACATTCACACAGCGCCATCTAGCCCCAAGTTAAGCGTGAAGCCTGTATTATGTATTACTAAACAACAGATAAACATACTTATATACTTTTTTTTATACATAGAAAACACCCAGACCATTACCAACAGACATGTTCATGCACAAAAATGTTTGTACTGCCCGGGATCGAACCCGGAACCCTTGGTGTTGCAGCCGACGTCTCAACCGCAACACCAAATGGGTCGTCAAAATAGGAGTGTTATGCACTTGCAATGCAAGTAAAATTACCTGGTTTGAGAAAGAGACCTAACATCTGTTGTCTCGGGTGACGGGCGCATTGCGGTGTTGGTGAAGAATAATAACTTCTTGCCCTCCTTCAATGCTGTTCTATCACGATCAGCGTATCACTTACATCAGGTGGTCATGAACGTCCTGTACACATACATGAAAAGACATTATACCAAATGGGTCGTCGGTCATTAAATTTATCCCTAAACAATTATTCACTGTAAGGCCCATGTATGTGAAGTTCCATTTTCGTAGAGTACCTATCAACAAAGCAAATTGAGCCGAGTTTCACCAACAAAGCGATTTGCCGATCGGATCGACAAATACTAATTTCTGTTAAGCACAGCGTTAATCGTGATTAAATAGTATTAATTAACTGCGCGTAATTAGTTTTGTCGAACCCGCCTCCCTTACACCCATTGTCATTTGGGTATTAAAAGCATGGTTGTCATGCAGAGTACGGGCCTTCCTTTTGCCTTTTGGGACTTTAGGGAGACTTTTATTTTATACAGTTGGTTACCTGATGGTACCTAAATCACATAATGTTACATCTATTCAAGTAACCGAGATTTATAGTGGTTAGTGACAATGTAACCTAAGGGCTAACACTTCGAGCCGGCCTACTCCTGTCGAAGCACGGTACTACCACACTTAAAAACTTTTCAAATGTTTTTTGTTATAAGAGCTGTGTACTGTTGCCTTCCGATCTGGAGGGTGCAGATTCAAATCCCGCCACGTACGAATGTCTTTCCGAATTTTGCGAAATTATGTATGTTTATCCGACGCTCTTACGGTGAAGGAAAACATCGTGAGGAAACCTGTGCATACCTACGAAGGGATGCAAAGGTTGTGCGTGAAGTCGCCCAATCCGCAATGGGCCCGCGTGGACGACTAAGGCCTATACACCCTGTACGGGTAGGCCCATACCTCTCGGGGGACGTATAATGGAACTGAGATGATTATGTTGTTATGAAGTGATCGGGACTGTCACTTCCTCACCTGATGGTAAACGACACGGCTTACCATGTCAGAGCAGTATCACAGATACGCAGTATTGAAGAAAAACAGTCATTTTATAAAGTGTCTTATAGTCCCAGTGTTGCTACTTCAGCTTTAGAAAAAGGGCTTTTCGAGCATCAAAAGATTTTCGGCTCTAAAATGCTGAAATAATCATGTCATCGTTTTTTAGAGCGTCTAAAAAAAGGTCATCTTGACCGATGAAATAGCAAAACGTACTGGTTAGCATGTCGAAAACTTCATAATTTGGTAATATTTTCAAGACGGTAAAAAAAGAGTTAGATAGTTTTTTTCGGGCTAAATCATTAAGAAAGGAGTTCACCTATTCTAAAAAGTGCTAGATCAAGCTACAAAAAGGCTAATGTGGCAACACTGTATAGTCGTTGCCAATATCACTCGAGACACCGAATGTCAAGGTCTCATGTACCCGGTAATTTCACTAGCTGCAGTGCCCTCATCCCGAAACACAAAAGTGCATAACACTCCTTTTTCACGGGACGATATCTGGCACTGCGGTGATAGTTACCTAGACTACTCAATGTCCTAGCTACCTAGGTTTTAAAAGACAATAAATTATTTTGTTTATAAAAAAGATCGCGGCGCGGAAGTAGGTTAATCACACGCACACGTGGACCCCAGTTTGGACTCGACGCATGGCGGTGTTCCACTTTCGGCGATCTCGTTGCCTACTGATGATTAGAGCGAATTTTTTATATATTTAGGTAACGTCTTTATCGTAGCTATCAATCTCAAACTAGAACTCAAACATGCTTTATTTGAATCAATTTTATAAACAAACTATTCAATCTTTGTTTTGTTTTTCTCGACGATATCTGGTACTGCGGTGGTACCTGCCTAGACGACTCAGAAATGAGTTTATCACCCAGTGAAAGAGCCTTAGCGAAAATATTACATAGATACTCCAGCTAAGTACATTCAGAAAGCTAAATATACCTTTGTTGTACGATTATCTCTAATTTATTTGTCCTCGATCCAACGAAATATTTTTTGTGGGAAAATTCTTTTTTCCTTAGTTTCTTGTATTAATATATAAATATAACGGTTGTATACAGGTCAGCAGTCACAAGAGCAGGAGTTGGCGACGAAGATGCTGCAGATCCAATCAAAGCGGTTTTACCTGGACGTGAAGCAGAACCGACGCGGACGGTTCATAAAAGTCGCAGAGGTCAGTGCTTTTTATGACATTTCAGCTATAAACCAGAAATGATTTGGCTGTCAGTGGCTTTTTTTCTCTCTCTCTTCAACCTATCGCATTCCACTGCTGGACATAGGTTTTTTGTGGTCCCTGGCATTTTGCGCCATATATACCGGTCCTCCGCTTTCCTCACCCAGCCTCACCAGCGACCGCCCACAAGTCTTCGGTCCATTGGGCCGGAGGGCGTCCTCCGCTACGCTTGCCAAGACGCGGTCTCCACTCCAGAACTCGTCTGCTTAACGGCCCGAGGTTCTGCGACATACGTGACCAGCCCACTGCCACTTCAACTTGCTGATCCGGCGGGTTTTATCTTGTTTTAATCACCAAGGGACCAGAGATGACTTCGTAGTCAGTGGTAATGGTCGGCTTCGTATGTACCTATATTTTAGTGAAATTATTTGACGTCGCAATTAATTTTTGATCCGATGAGACGAATAGTGAAACATTGATTATTGCGTGGGAGCGTCTCGCTCGCACCCACGCCGGCGGCGGTAGCGGCGTCCTTGTCTGCGACCGGACTATCTCTGCATTATATGTATTGTCTTATAAAAGCAATAGGTTTCGATCAATGATTTTGACAAGATGGCGGCGAAGATTCCATGACTGATTGCATCAACTTTACATTTTCTGAAATCCAAATGGGAAATGGCAGTGGCAGTGGGAAGGACACATAATGCGTAGAACCGATGGCCGATGGGGCCACGTAACGGAAAACGAAGCGTAGGCGGACTCCCAACCAGATGGACGGATGACCTGGTTAAGGTGGTGGGTAGCAGATAGAACGAAAGAAAGAAAGAAAAAATCTTTATTCAAATAAATTTGTTACAGATACTTTTGAATCGTCAATTATTATTATTATTATATTTTTACTATGATGGATGTCAACTGCAAGGGATCGGTCCGCGTGGAAATCATTAAGGGAGGCCTTCGTTCAGCAGTGGACGTTCTAGGTTGTAATGATGATTATGAAATGGGCAATGTCTAAATGGGACTGCACACAGCCTAAATGGTAAATGGGTACTGTGAACTGTTGTATACACCAGTACTTAAGTGATAAGCTAAGCTAAGGTCCTTTCCACCTGGAACTCTAATATAGATTCGTTACTTACGCGAACTACATTATAAACACTTTCTACTTAAGATACTACAATCGAATGATGGGTCCGATTGCACTGATCCAATTGCTAGATGCTTAGAAAATGTTTTTTTATCTCGCATTTCAAAAAGAATATGATTTTTCATGTTTCTTTCTCAGTCAAAAATTCTTCAGTGATGGCGAAATTGATGATTGGAGACACTAGTTTTTGTCAACATTACCTATCACATGAGACGTCATATTTTGACGTATACCTAGTTTTGAATTTGGTGGTGAAGACCGTGATATCTGGCGCAAAATGGGGGAGACCTATGTCCAGCAATGGACTGCGATAGTTTGAAGAAAGAGAGAAAGAGAACTGGTTCTGGTGGCTGGTAGCCGTTGAAGGTCTACTGCCAGATATCGGTCCGTGTGGAAACAATTAGGAGAGGCCTTCGTTCAGTAGTGGACATATAAGGCTGCAATGATGATGCCCTAGTTATCTGCAGCAGTGCCATTTTTCCCTGAATGACTTTACGTTGGGGGCCGCGGATAGCCTGGCACAAGTTTCAGGGGACTAGTGACGAGCGCAGATGGCTCCCAGACCAAAATTTATACAAGGGCGTTCCAAAATGGGGCTCGAACTTCTCAGCTTAGGACGTTGCGAGGGGGGAGGGGGGCTAAGTAACCTAGTATATGTTTGGTGGGAAAAGCACCGGTTACGTGCCGGTAATGCGAACAGGGACTGATCAAACCCACAGGTAGTAAAAGTTGCAGTCTCGTATTCCTGTAACATTAAAGTTTATAAGGCACTTGTGTGATTGTTTGAATTTTTCGTAGTATTCGCTATCGTTTTGATTTGATATCGCAAGAATAATGACAAAGATAATGCGTCAGTTATCGGTATCGATCCCCGAACAGCTGATCGTAGGCGGCCGCAACGAAAAGGGCGGAGTCTCCACCTAAGGTTCACCTTGTAGCTAGATTATTCCAATCTAGCTTCAACTTACAGGATACAGTTGAAATGAAAATTAACTCAAACTCAAACATGTTTTTTTTTGACAATTAAGTCTTTAGAGATGATGTAAAAAGTATAGATTCGTGATATGCTCACAAAACAATCGAAAAAAGTGTTCCGAATGCAGTGACAGCACACATACACATATTTCGAATGAGCGTACATTTACCCAAACAAAGAGTCTACAAATGTATTCTCTTTGGCGGTTCGTTTTTGAGACACGGTTGGCGTGTCTACCTTTATATGTACAGAAAATCATTGTTAGAAAAACTTATCTGCTCGAACGTAGCTCGCGTAGACAATATTCATCATGAATAATTCATGTATTGTGTGTTGTGTGTTTCCACCCGGGCTACGTACGAAGTATATGTACGAATAGTAATAATGAAATAAAAATATGAGATAAACTATTATGAGTCTGCCATAGAATATAACATATGAATCTACCATAGGGTTCGATCCCTGGGCAGTACAAACATTTGTGTGAATGAACATGTCTGTTTGTATTGGTCTGGGTGTTTCTATGTATAATATGTATATGTATGTATTTACAAAAATAAAGTATATAAGTGTGTATATCCGTTGTTTAGTATCCACATTATATTTAACCGTGCTGTGCGGTAAGGCCGGTGCCCTGCAGTGGGCCGTTACAGTATGATGATATGATTATATTAAACTAATTTCAGTTTCAAGATACAAGACATTTATATAATATCCATTTAATAATAGGCACAGCTTACGTGTGCGGAATTTCACGAAAACGATGTGCTCGATCGACTGCGACCGAGTGAAAACTGGCATCCATTATATCGTCGGACGGGACAAAGTCATTTTAAAGTTACAACCAACCGAAATTTGAAATGAAAGTATTAGTGGAACGACGTAGTGTCGACGTAGTGTCGACGCCAGTAAATATCTACAGACATTCACACAGCGCCATCTAGATATAATGTTGGGAACTGCACTTGTACTGTCTAAGAAACATAAAGAAATGGATCATCATCATCAGCTCATTAAACGTCCCCACCGAGGGGCACGAGCCTACCCGTATACGGTGATTAGGCCTTAGTCATCCACGCGGGCCCAGTGCGGATTGGACGACTTCACACACAACCTTCGAATCTCTTCGCAGGTGCATGAACGTTTCCTCACGATGTTTTCCTTCACCGTAAGAGCGTCGGATAACGTACTTACATATATTTTTCGAAAATTCGAAAACACATTGGTACGCGTGTCGGGAATTGAACCTCAGACCTCCCGGTAGAAAGGCGACAGTCCACACCATTGAGCCACCGACGATCCAAAAAACAAAAATATATACTTAGGTATATACTTGTTTTGTAAATAGATATCTAAATATTATACATAGAAACACTCAGGCAGATATATTATGTTAAATTGTTTATGCACACAAATGTTATACATGAATTCAAATTCTATACCTTTAGTGACGAACCATTAGGTGTAGCGGTTGAGACGTCGGCTGCTACACCAGGGGTTTCGGGTTCGATCCCCGAGCAGTACAAATATTTGTGTGCGTGAATGTATGTTTGTATTGGTCTGGGTGTTTTCTATGTATAATACATACTTCCAAAAAAATACTTATATAATAAGTATGTTTGTCCGTTATTTAGTACCCATAATACAGGCTTCACGCTTAACTTGGGACTAGATGGCGCTGTGTGAATGTCAGTGAATATTTACTTATGTATAAGTTTGTTTTGTAAATACATACCTAAATACTATACAAAGAAACACCCACACCGATATATTATGGGGTCCGGCCGTTATGCCCCCATTCCAGATTGCCCCCGGCTCATTTATGTCTCGCTCTGTTTATATTCGTCTGGGTGTTTTTCATGTATAATATGTATGTATTTACAAAAAAAAATGTATATAAGTATGTGTATCCGTTGTTTAGTAGCCATACTACAGGCTTCACGCTTAACTTGGGACTAGATGGCGCTGTGTGAATGTCGGCGGATATTTATAACTACATATAAACGAAAATATACGGACTATATGTGTGAATTAGACTGGAAGTCGGTGCAGTAAGTCCTTGATATGATATTGGTTCGCGGATAGTTCACTTTCGCAAGGGGCCGTGACCCGAGCGGCTCTCGTGCGTGTATGGCGCAACCACTACGCCATCGTCCTTCGCTTATTATTACACTATTCTGCTAATACATTACTAAATTACTAATAAAAATAATAACTAAGTTTACTTATCACCATTTACATTTTAGTTACATAAATAAATGAGAGTTAACTATTAACAAAAAGTGAGTAAATTTGGTGGGCTGATACCTGAACTGAGAGTATCCTGTTTCTCAGGTTATCAACCTTCTACAGAAACTTTATAAGATAATTTATAGCCCAATTTATCTTTTACTTGGCGGTAGACTAAGTCGTCTATGTAGGTACCACCGCAGTGCCAGATATCGTCCCGTCAAATAAGATTGCTATGCCCATTTGTGCTTCGGGATGAGGGCTCTGTAGTTAGTTAAATTATCGGATGTAAGATACCTAACATCTGTTTCTCTGGTGTCGGGCGTAGTGCAGCAATGACATAGAATAATAACTGTTTACCAGTTGTTGGTCTCCTTAATGCTCTGCCATGGTCAGGCGTATCACTTACCATCAGGTGAGCGTCGTGAACGTAATGTTTACTTCGTAACATTAAAAGATATATAATATTAAGGTCTGCGCTGGCTATTATAGGTACTGCTATGTCATACCCGCCTGCCAAGTGAGGTGATTATGGCCAGTGTTGCCTCTCGAAAGTCGACTTTTTTTTTACATTAAATAGGCCAGCGTTTTGACTACGCTTGTCTGGTGTTAAACATCGACGTGTCTAGATGAAGCACGCTGACCTAGAAGAAACCTATTTACTCTCGACTTGAACACACCCAAATTGTACACCTCGTGAAATACATAAGCTGGCAATGAATTCCACAGTTTCGCAATTGCGAATAATAAATGTGGTTTCAAAGTGCTCAGTACGACACTTCGGCATTTCTACTATAAATGGCAGTCGCTTCACCGTCTGCCTGGTTGACCGATGAAAGAAAGGACTCGCCGGGACAATATCATGCAATATTTGCGCACACTCCCCGAAGTGCAACCTATAGAAGCACGACAAAGAGGCAACCCTACGCCGGTGGCTTAGACTTTGCAACCGATACTTTGGTAAAGAGCTGTTACCTATTAATCTCTCGGCTCGTCTCTCAATGGTATTTAATGGTATGGACTATCGATAGTCGACTGTAGCAGTAGTTGTACTGAAACATTATGTAAATGCTTAATGTAAAATACGATAATGCATTGAGCGCTGTCTTTATTACGGCAGTTAATACTAGTGTATGTTCTCTTCAGAATAATTTTATACTTAACCAGATACGGCAAATGGTAACTGATTTTATTTGTCTATTAGGGCATAACAATATTATGCTCCAATATTAAGCAAGATCACCAATAAATAAATATTAACAACTTCTGGAACATACAGCGCTGTCTAGTCTCGAACTCGGAGGCTGGCTGGATTATTTTTTTTTATTTATTTAGAAAGGTACGCTAACAGTGCATATATTTACATTTTCATCATGTACAGGTTGTATTAGATCTGATATATAAAGCTATTAAAAGCATACACAGCATTATCGATAAAAATTAAAACTTATTGACAAAATTGAGACAACACAAAATTATGAGCAGATAAACTAGATTTTACAATACAATTATAACAATACTAAATAAGGAGAGGAGCAAGATATCACACAGGAAAGATACCACAAATGTACATAAAAAACTTAACTCTCCTGGATGGCGAGTCACTTAAACTTAAATCTTGGCAGCGTATCGTGAAAGATGTCCAGATCATCTAATTTTTTGGTCATTGAGTTTTTTAATTCGTTAGCTACTAAAGCAGTGCCAGGTATCATGTGAAATATGAGTGTTTTGCACTTTTGTGTTTCGGGGTGAGGGCACTGTAGCTAGTTAATAACCGGGTATGAGACGTAACATCTGTCGTCTCGGATGATGAGTGAGAAGATATAATCAGGAACTGTTAGTGATATCCAGTGACACTTCATTTGTCATGTTCAGGCGTATCACTTACCACCAGGTAAGCGAACTGTCCGTCTAGTTCACTTTTAGACGGTAAAAAGATATTGATAGGAAGAGCGGGGTTTGTGATAATTGCATGTTCATACAATTCTAATTAAGAACGATTGAATTTGGTGTAGCAAGAAAGAAAGAAAGAAAGAAAAACATTTTAGCAGCTGATTTATCTTTCATATCAGCTCATTACATGTCCCCATAGAGGGGCACGAGCCTGCCCTAAAGCGGGATTAGATCGTAGTCGTCCACGCGGGCCCAGTGCGGATTGGCCGACTTCACGCACAACCTTTGGAATTCTTGGCAGGCGTGCGCAGGTTTCCCCACTATGCTTCCCTTCCCCGTAACAGCGTCGGATAAACGTACATATAATTTTGAAAATACATTTGTACGTGGCGGGATTTGTAGTTTATTTTAAAAGAACATTTTCTAATTATTTTCATTGAAAGTACACTGCTTCCGGCGTGGAAACTAAACGCAATAATGTATATTGGTTTAACGTAACACGTATAGTTAGGAAACTCGCCAACGGTCGAGTAAACATGTTCCGGCTCCATAAACCTAACTCGATTTGCCGGCCTCACATAGCGCTAGTAGACTCTCACAGCTGGATAAGGGAATAAATACGATGATCGCATAGTGGATTGGCACAAGCACTTAATTCTGCACTCAGGACTGAGATTTTTAAGCCTAAAACCACCCTTAATTCTATTACGGGATCCTCACGATAAATTTGCAGGCTCCAGTTTTTCACACGTTCAAAGAGCTGATCCTAGTAAGTAGTAGTTTGTGTGTGAAAGGATTTTTTTTAATTAAGCTGATTTTATTGTATTTTTTTTTTGATATTTTTAACTTTGTCAGCTACCGAACATTTAGTTACATTTAGTCCCTAATAGAAGTCAGGCACAAAGTCTGTATGAGTTTTTTTTCCGATATAAAAATATAAATAAATACACTGACTTAGTGTTTCGTTGGTAGCTTTGAGCATAAACGCCTCGAACCTAAATTAGTGCCTAAAATGTAGCTCGTTAAGAAGGCTATCAAACAGTAGGTTATCACAGTATCTAAGCGCTATCTGCTGGCGTCTGCGTCGCAGGTCAATGACCGCGTTGCCAAATTAACTGTGTTACTTCATCTATTACTGTTGGCTTTGTATGACTAGGCTCGATGTCGTAGCGGCTACGACTTTCGGTTGACGATTGCAGAAGTCAAGGACTATCGGAATGGTCGGCGGACGGATTGGTGACCGTGGTATACTATCTCGAGTCCCTCCGTGCTTCAGAAGGCACGATAAACCGTTGGTAACAAATGATAGTTGTACCTAATGGTAGCAGCTTTTTTTTTCCGAAATGACTTACTGTTTGCCGCAGATGGTCTTTACAGCTTCACCCTAAGCCGCCTTTTTAGGTGCTTTAAGAAGAGCAGGGCTACAATTAAATATCCACGAACTTTCACACAGCGCCATCAAGCACCAAACTAAGCATTAGCCAGTGTGGATACTTAACAAGGGATAAACATACTCATATTATACTTTTTTTTTGTAAAAACATAAATATTATATATAGAAACACCCAGACCAATACAAACAGACATGTTCATGCACACAAATGTTCAAAATTGGCTGTCTACACTGCAACTCTGCATAAATTGCTTAAAACAAACCAAAGCTTCTTCTGGTCTCTTAAACCCGTCAAGAGTTTTCTGCTAGACATGTCTTACCCATGGGTTTCTCCAGCTTTGTATGAGAAACAAATTATAAGTATATTTATCAGTTGTTTAGTGCTCATATAACAGGTTAAATACTTAGTTTGGTACTAGATGGCGTTGTGTGAATGTCAGTGGATATTTATTACTAGGTGGTAGACTCGGTACTGAGTCGTCTAGGTAAGTACCGCAATGGCAGATATCGTCCCGTGAAACAGGAGTTTTATGCACTATTGTGTTTCGGGATGAGCGCACTGTAGCTATTGAAATTATCGAGTAAAGGACACCTAACATCCTGTTGTCTCTGGTGTCGGGCGCAGTGCGGCATTGATGGTGGTTAATAACTGCCTATCAGTTGCGGGTGTCCTTCAATGCCGCTCTGTCATGGTCAGGCGTATCGCTTACCATCTGGTAAGCGTCCTAACCATCTTGTACACTTTAACATTAAGATAAGTATTACACCTAAACTTGTTGCAATAATGTCAAATGGTGTTGTATATTGTGTGTGCAGATAGGCGCGGACGGGCGGCGCAGTCAGATCTTCCTGGCGATGTCGACAGCGGCCGAGTTCCGTGACCACCTGTCCAGCTTCAGCGACTTCTACTCGTCACTGGGCCCGCCTAACCCGGACAACGTGCCCGACGACGGAAAACTCAAGTCCGAGATGATGCTCAAAGTCAGTGCCTTTTCAATAAAGCTCAATGTATAATATACCGGTGGCCGTTGGAGCAGACGAGTTCTGGAGTGGAGACCGCGTCTCGGCAAGCGTAGCGTTGGACGCCCGGCCGAGGGACCGACGACTTGCGAAAGGTCGCTGGTGGAGGCTGGATGAGAAGAGCGGAGGACCGCGATATCTGGCGCAAAATGGGAGAGACCTATGTCCAGCAGTGGACTGCGATAGGTTGAATGGTAGTAGTATTATATATACACTTTTAGGACATGTATGTATATGTATATGCAATAAACCCACCTTCGCTACCCATCTACCTGGTGAGCAATTGGTTTCCCCTGAAAGCCCTTTTGAATCGATCAACTCAATAAACGAATACTTTGTTTCCATCGGTAGAAATCTTTCTGAGAAAGCCTATGCTCCTGTTTCGGGTGATTTACCTATTGATTCTAAAACACTATCTTCATTTGTCCTGGAACCTACAGGTGAAATCGAGGTTTATAACTGCATTTTTAATGTTAAAAAAGACAGGACGTCGGTGGCTCAATGGTGTGGACTGTTGCTCTCCGATCTGAAGGGCGCAGGTTCCTATCCCGCGTACCAATGTGTTTCCCTATTTTTGAAATTATATGTGCATTATCCGACGCTCTTACGGTGAACGAAAACATCGTGAGAAAACCTGCGAACGCCTGCGAAGATATTCATAGGTCGTGCGTGAAGTTGGCCAAACCGCACTGGGCCCGCGTGGACGACTAAGGCCGTATACGGGTAGGCTCGTGCCCCTCGGTGGGAACATTTAACGGGCTGATGATGACATGCATCTATTTAGTTTCTTGTGTACAAGGCAGTGTAGCAATATAATGACAACTTATTTGGTGTTGTGATTTAGACGTCAGCTGCAAGGGTTCCGGGTTCGATCCCCAGGCAGTACAAACATTTGTGTGCACGAAACATGTCTGTTTGTAATGGTTGTTTCCTATGTATATTATGTGTTTACAAAAAAATGTATCTAAGTATGTTTATCCGTTGTTTAGTATCCATAATACAGGCTTTACGCCTAACTTAGTGGTAGATGGCGGTGTGTGAATGTGAGCGGATATGAATGTGTATGTTGGTGTGTCAGGACAACCGGCGGTACTACCTGGACCTGAAGGAGAACTCTCGCGGGCGGTTCCTGCGCGTGTCGCAGACGGTGACGCGCGGCGGGCCCCGCAGCCAGGTGGCGCTGCCCGCGCAGGGCATGATCGAGTTCCGCGACGCACTCACCGACCTGCTCGACGACTTCGGCACCGACGACGGCGGGTGAGTCATACAGACAGACACGTACGCGCACACACACACACACACACACGCACGCGCGCACTCACATACACACACACTCAGTCCGACACACGCAGAAACACACCACACGAGGATACACGCGCTTACACACCTTGGCCTAAATTCCAATAAGCCTGACATTCAAGTACTTAACAATCTAAATTTGGTATTTCGGTAAAACTTTAATGTTTATGGTATTCCATCATATATGTACCATAGGATCGAACGAATGAGTGCGAAATTTTACTATTGAGACACAATAACGATACTATTAGAGCATTTTAAAATTAGCGGAAATGGGGCCCTTGCTCGACGATTTCGGCTCTGATAATGGAGGGTAAGTGACACGCAAACACACACAGACACGCACGCATACGTATACATAATACTATACATTACTCTTCATTACTCTTCACTACTCTTCACTTGCTCTTCACCAACGCAATGGAAGATGCCTTTAAACTCCTGGAATGGGATGGATTTGGTATCAACATAAACGACGAATACATCACTCACCTTCGATTTGCTGACGATATTGTCGTCATGGCAGAGTCGTTGGAAGAACTCAGCACAATGCTCGAGGACCTCAATCGAGTTTCCGAACAGGTGGGTCTAAAGATGAACATGGACAAGACGAAAATCATGTCAAATATCCATTTCAATCGGAGGCTCGTTTCTTGAAGTTGTTTGCAGTTACGTCTACCTAGGTCAAACGGTCGAATTAGGAAGGTCCAACTTCGAGAAAGAGGTCAATCGACGAATTCAACTCGGCTGGGCAGCGTTCGGGAAGTTGCAGAGTGTTTTCACGTCTAATATTCCTCAATGTCTAAAGACAAAAGTTTTTGACCAGTGCGTATTACCAGTGATGACTATGGTGCTGAGACGTGGTCTCTTACGTTGGGCCTCTTTAATAGGCTCAAGGTCACGCAACGAGCGATGAATAGGGATATGCTTGGGGTTTCTCTACGAGATCGAATTAGAAATGAGGAGATCCGTAGAAGAACTAAGGTCACCAACATAGTCACTCGCATTACCAAACTTAAGTGGCAATAGGCAGGGCACATAGTCCGAAGAACCGATGGCCGTTGGGGCCGGAAGGTTCTCGAATGGAGACCGCGTACGGCAAGCGCAGCGTGGGACGGCCGCCCACAAGATGGTCAGATGACCTAAGGAAGGTTGCAGGTACCCACTGGATGCAGATAGCTTCTGACAGGTCGGCGTGGAAGTTATTGGGGGAGGCCTATGTTCAGCAGTGGACATTATGTGGCTGAAATGATGATGATGATACATTATACACAACACCCAGACCAATACAAACAGACAATATGTTTATGTACACAAATGTTTGCCCGGGGATCGAACTTCCGTGTTCGATCCCATTAGTGATGTAGTCGACGTCTCAACCATTACACCATACGTGTCGTCCAACCCGGAACCCATATTGCCGTAGTCGATCTCTCATCCATCGCACCATATGGGTCGATTAACAAGTTAACAAATTCCGATATTTGTACAGTTTCAAGGGCGAGCTGCCAGAGGGGCGCCACCTTCGCGTCGACAACAAAAACTTCTACTTCGACATCGGCCAGAACAACCGGGGCATCTACATGAAAGTCAGCGAGGTGGTACCATCGTTACAAGTAATTGTAGCTATATCAAACTAACGATTAATATGCCGCAACACCATGCGCGACAAGATGGCCGCCCTCCACGAAATGGCGGCCGCAATGCAATTGTTTCGTTTTTATTTCTAGGTACATATTCCAAATTTAAACAAAAACGGCCAATACTTAGTAAAAATCATAAAACTTACAAATTATTGGTCTTTTATATATATTTTAAATGCAATGTTAAATGGTTGTGTCATGTTATTGTTTGCTGTATTAATATTTATTTTTATTGATCATATTTGTTTATTTTATTTATTGTGTATTATTATTAATTGCAATTGCATTTAATTTTTTAATTTTTTTTAGTTTATTTTATTTTGAAATGAATGTTATTTGAGTATTTTATTTATGTATTTTTTTTCTTTGTATATTTGGTTAACTTTATGATATTGAATGTTTCTTTTATTGTTTGCATTTTATGGACTATGTTTCTGAAATAAACAATTTGAATTTGAATTAATATATAAACTTTATTAAAAATACATAAATAATAATATAATCTGACATATACATGTGTGTGAGGCAGTTTAGAATGCTTTTAAATAATATAATTTATTTCTTATTATCCATTTAACTGGTTTATATGTTACGAGTTTTTGGTTATACATAATACCGGTACGTCGTAATCAATAAAAATAATTAATTTCTGATAAATTTATTTAGAGCGTCGGTGGCTCATTGTTGTGGACTGTTTCCTTTCCTTTTTCCTTCCTCCTTCCGACCTGGAGAGTGCAGGTCCAAATTCCGCCACGTACCAATGTATTTTCAAAGTTTTGAAATTATATGTACGTTTATCCGACTGAAAAAGCCTGCGCACCCCTACGAAAAAATTCAAAGGTTGTGCGTGAAATCGGCCAATACAGACGGGTAGGCTAATGATGTTCTCTAGATTTTGCAAAGCAGTGCGCAGTTGAAGCATGTACATACCGTGACATTTTATTTTATTTACAATGAGTTAACTGCCTCCATAGTCTAGTGCGTTCAGCGTTTGCTCAGATCACTGCGTGCTTGCTAGTCGTGGGTTCGAAAACCGCGGGAGAAAGCTTGTGCAATTTCACATAGGGCTAGGTTTTTTATTTTAATGTATAATAATGACACGCGGCCTGGTGGTAAGTGATACGCATGACCATTACAAGAAGCCGAAATTAATTACAATAAGTTTCATAATGTTCCGTCAACACTGCTGCGAGCCCTTATA